>JASAMV010007114.1:0-41727 GCA_030248065.1 Rhynchonema sp. JSB1_4
TCTAATCTTGTTCGCATCTATTTTTTCCCATTTTTTTATTTTTAAAATTTTAGAAAAAATGCAAATCGGGGAACTTAAAAGTTATATAACTGACGATGTACTTGCAATTGGCACGCCAAACTTTGTGAGAGTTCCTAAAAATGTTGTCGAACCGATTTCCCGTCAACAAATCGATATCCAAGATTCAGTTTTGTGGACCCTGGATTGTGAAAATTAGCACCCCACACTGTTAATCCAAGAAATTTGGCAATGCTGCTTATCTTACCATGTTATCATCACCAATGAACTGGAGGCATAAGACTAGCGCACTCCCAACCAGCTGATAATCGAGAATTCGTGTATATGCGTCAGAACAATACAGAAATAGCAACATATACAGCACGTATGAGCATGTAGATGTACAGTATGTATAGGTAACGTTTTGCCTTGATAGCAGAAGAACGAAAAGCAAATCTGCACTAAATTTTCGTTCTTACACTGCGTTGCGTATTATGTACTTGACCGGTGGCTCGTGACGTCAACAGGTAAAACTAGCAAAATTATCACGATTTCTCAGTCCAAAGGAATCATGTCAATTTTATTTGGCAGCAGCGCACGCCATCCACTTGTTGGCGATAGAACTTTGCTGATTAAATTTTTCGTTCCTTGCTCTCCCACTGTAACCTGAATTGACTAAATAGGTAATTGATACGGGACACATGATTACACATTTTTGTATGTTTGTTAATTTGAGAATGCCAAGGCGGCAACTGATATGTAGAGGGTCTATACGTGACAAACGCCCAAGTTCAATCACGAGCGTTTGCTTGACAACAAATCGCCAAACTGACACCCGGTGCAGCCCGCACTCGTTGTGGAATCCGAGTAGTTTACGTCTGAGCTGCTGACAATTCGTCAGCAAAATAATTTTGAATACCATTGCCTGATCCGTAAAGCGCACTCTGCAGAGCATGCAATTCCTTAGCTCTGGCAATTAGGTCTTCCCTGATCGCAAAGGCTAAAACACACGCGACATGTGGTTTGCGGATCAGGCAATGGGCGAAAAAGATATAATCCCACAAGTTTTCGTCAGAACATGACACCTAATAAAAGTTATGTGTTGTACGCTATATGCACATAATATCAGGTTGTTCAGCAAACATCACGTCACTGATCATATCATTATACATACTGTACCGCACAGCACAAGCATGTTGTGTTGAATTCTTATGTTTCATTCTGACTTGAGTTTTAAATTCCTGAAGGAAACACTGAAAATAAATAAACATATACAGTACGTATAGTCCATCCATCAGCTCATGTCACTTCATGATGCTGCTGGCTGGTTTGTTCCCTTCCTCCACGTTCTAATGAAAGAGAAAATGAGTTTCCGAAAAAAATTATTTTTGTTCCTAGATTGTGGTTTTTATGAAATCGACGTGTTTTATTGATTTGAATTTAATTTAATTTTAAAGTTGATCGAATTAAATCTTTCTCGACACTTTTTGTCATTTTTTTAGTTTTTTTGCAAAATCGGTCACACTCAATTTCTCTTTCATTGGAACGTGGAGGAAGGGAACAAACCAGCCAGCAGCAACACAAAGTGCCATGAGCTGGTGGACGGACTATACCTACTGTATGCAGAGAAAAACGGTGTGCCTACAACAACGCTCGATGTGCTTTCTTATCCTTTATTCTGTGCTTTTTCGATGTGTATTGTTGCTTTGCAAAGGCACTCGCACTTCCCTGCTTTTTCAGGTAATACAAAATTATTGCTGAAAAATTGTGCCCAACAATGACGACGAAAAAGGGCTATTACACTACCGTGGCTGTGATGATATTCACGGTACTAATGTTGTGCACCGGATACTCCATGGCTGATGCTAACGAAGGTCAGCTTAAAGGTCTGAGTCCAAAAAGAACGGAATTAAATGTGTGTCACAGCAAACGCCTGTATGTTCGTGTTGTTTATGGTGTTTGACGGACAACGGAAGTTTGTTTGGCGTAGAAATAGAAATGGCTGTGAGTTTTTCACTTTGACCATATTTTGCGATTGTGATACAGAGTTGAAGCGCTAATTTCGGGGTGCTCTATCACCATCGGCAAACGCAGTCGAAATAGTGCTACAATTTACCTATGTCAAAGGTTGGTAAATATCCAATTGTCCTACATATGTGGATGTCAAAAGATATCGACAAATTTCCAAAAAAACACTAAAAATACCTTTTCAGACGAATTTTTTCGCACGTCCCGGGCAGCCGGTTACTACCAGAGTGTTGGCCTTGGCAAGAGAGCAGGCTATTACGCCGGCGTAGGCCTTGGGAAGAGGGCCGGCTATTACCAAGGGGTCGGACTGGGAAAACGCGCAGGACACTATGCCGGGGTGGGATTTGGAAAAAGATCTGACAGATATATAGGTGAGTGGCGTGACCAGGGTTGGATTAAAAAATTTTTTTATTATCGAACTTTTTTTTAAAAAAAAAACTTTTTAAAATTTTTTTTTAAAAATCACTTTTTTTATTCCGGACCCCCAAAAAATTGGTTTCTAGAAAAATGAAATTTCTGAAATCATGTTACATAGGTATGTTTTGAGGGACACTACAGAGAACTTCTCCACTGACTTGCATGTTTATGTCGATCACCTGCGATCTAGCCCATTTGGTCACAACTTTGAGAACCCGCCCGAAGGTAACTCTGTGGGCATACATATATGACAAAGGGAAGACCAACCTTCTGTTTGTGAATTTGGGGATAAATTTGAAGAGAGATAAAGAGTTACACCACACTCATGTTGTGTGACAAAAGCAACAAATGACAAATCCACACAACTGCAAATAGGCGAGCAACGTGGAGTCTGTCGATAGCTTGCGTCGATAGCTCAATAACTGCACAGTATACGGTATGGGCGGGGTGTCCTATATTATACGTGCAGCGATTGTTGGGATGTCTAGGAACTGTATGAGTCCATTACAACGCCATTTTAAACTGAAATATAAGCGCCGCAGGCGATTTTTCGAGAATGATGAGCAATAAAACGCATGAAAACATACAGTACCGCCAATGCTATGTACGTACATTGACATTTTCGCATGAGGCCAGAGCGCCGGTCGCCTCATGCGAGTGTTGCGCGCGTTAAGTACCAGACCAGCAGCAACCCAGTGACCGGAGCTGGCCTCATGCGAAAATCAGAAAATCGATCGATATTTCCGCGCGCGTGTGTGCTTTTGTGTGCGCTGGTGCAGTTTTGGCTGGTTTTGTGCATCGATAATAATAAATAATAATAAATAATTTTCATTAACAAAGATAATTTCAATTTTATTGGGTCGATTATCGTGATACGCTAATTTTGTCAAAATCTTCTGATTGAGGTTTTCGGATAGATTATTTTGTGGTACGCTAATTTTGTCAAAATTTGATGATGATCTGACTTTCCTGTCTGATGCTCCGTGTTATGTTGTAAAACGTGTTTGTGGGTTATGTATGTATCATAATGCTTGTATTTGTGCTTCTGATAATATTTGCACACTCTGTTCGCGGGTGAAAAAGCAGTATGTTTTCCAATACTTTGTCCATGCTCATCTGAACACATGAATCCAACAATATATGGCTGATAACAAGCTATTCATTTTATTTCGAAGCACACAACCAGCCAAAACTGCACCAGCGCACACAAAAGCACACATGCGCGCGCAAATATCGATCGATTTGCTGATTTTCGCATGAGGCCAGCTCCGGTCACTGGGTTGCTGCTGGTCTGGTACTTAACGCGCGCAAATCTCGCATGAGGCGACCGGCAGGTCACCGGCATACACAGGTCTATGTACGTACATAGCATTGGCGGTACTGTACATTTTTACCTTAAAAAAGTGAGAAAATAACGAAAAAAAGGGGGAAAATAATAAAAAAAAGTGGACTTACTTTTTAAAATTTTAAAATAAAAAAAGTGGCCAACTTTTTTTAAAAAAAATTTTTTTTACAAAAAAATTTTTACTTTTTTTTTAATCCAACCCTGGGCGTGACGTCGTTTTTTTCGTAGTCTATCTATATTTCAAACGGTTTACGCATCTATACTGCATCGAATTTTGATCTTTTACTGAGAAGAATGTCAGAATCTTTCATGTGGAAAAGTGGCAAGGGCGGATCCAGGAGGACACAGGGGCCATGCCCCCCGCCTTTGTTCTAATTGGCCCCTGAAGGGGCACCGTTTTGGAAAGAAGAAGGGAAGGACATTTCAAGTCATCATCGCATTGTCACATTTTACATATATAGTATTCAGCGTGAGCGCCAATTCCAAACAAGCAACGGAAAAAATGAGTTTTCAACGATGCAAGCACCAGATAGAAAGAACTTTCTTGGGCTTAGCCCATGCCTTGGCCAAAAGCTGGACGGGTCTGACCAACGCCATTGGCCACCTGAGCAGACTAGTTGATTACAGTGCATTCAAATTTTGGCTTCGGCCTGAGAGGTTGAGCTTGTTGACCGTAATTTTCAGTTGTGGTAAACAGCCTGTCGAACAAAACCTTCTGAAACAGCTTCGTGTACTCCAAAGTAGCTGAGCGGGGCTAGTTTGTTTACAGAAGGAAACCGAAATACGTAGACGAACCGAGTAGATTGGTGTCGAGCCATTTCTCTGGCAAGAGAACTCAAGGTCAAACTTCAGCATATACATATACATATACAGTGTGTCATGTTGCTAACCCTTCACCCCATTCCAGGTGTGGGTTTCGGCAAGCGCAGTCTGTTCTACCCCATACCCCTCCATCGACGACACATTTCACAAGAGGAAGAAAAACGAACGCAGCATTACGCCGGGGTTGGGTTTGGACGATAGGCACCGGACCTGGAACTGGAAATGGAACTGGAACCGGAACTGGACTCGAAAACTATGTATATGTGTCATCATGAAGCACTTGATAAACAGCTGCATATCAGTCATTTGTTGGCAGTGTCTACCTTCCTTATAGTGGCTTGATTGGGACCCTTCAATTTCGGTTTTATAAACACAAGATCTCACGACAAACGGTTGTAAATAATAAGGCGGCCGACTGGAGATCGGGAATGCAACATACAGAGATATGTCACTGCAGAGTCACTATATGTAAGAGGGTGCGCACTACGAGCAACATTACGTGATACAACTAAATAAATTTCATAGGTCTGTCAAACTGCTGTTGATTTCCACAATAATCGGTAGCCATATTTTCTCTGACCATGCTACTATTGATCGCCAGGGTTTAAAACTCAGTGTATTTATCAACATCAACTTCATGACGGTTTTTTACAGGCCATGTACAGTACGTCTACAGTAGGTACTGAGTTTGCACGTGTGCGATGCTTTGGTGATAAGTTGATGAACTTGTGATAAATAGGAATGAGCAAATGTAAACTTTACTTTTTGTTTCACTTTGGATCAAAGGAATACTTACTGTATTTGTGATCCCCCAAGTGTGTGTGTGTGTGTGTGTGTGTGTGTGTGTGTGTGTGTGTGTGTGTGTGTGTGTGTGTGTGTGTGTGTGTGTGTGTGTGTGTGTGTGTGTGTGTGTGTGTGTGTGTGTGTGTGTGTGTGTGTGTGTGTGTGTGTGTGTGTGTGTGTGTGTGTGTGTGTGTGTGTGTGTGTGTGTGTGTGTGTGTGTGTGTGTGTGTGTGTGTGTGTGTGTGTGTGTGTGTGTGTGTGTGTGTGTGTGTGTGTGTGTGTGTGTGTGTGTGTGTGTGTGTGTGTGTGTGTGTGTGTGTGTGTGTGTGTGTGTGTGTGTGTGTGTGTGTGTGTGTGTGTGTGTGTGTGTGTGTGTGTGTGTGTGTGTGTGTGTGTGTGTGTGTGTGTGTGTGTGTGTGTGTGTGTGTGTGTGTGTGATAAAAGCTCACTCAAGCTACACATCATGTATAGTTCACAAGCATGATAACTGAGAGGATGACATCCCCAAAGGATGAAAGAGTCAGTAGCGCATCATTTTAGACCCGTTGACATGCTGAAAGCAATAAACAGCGGACAAAATGAGCATATCGTTCCGTTTTTGCCACTTGGAGGGTCATTAACATTGCTCGTTATAGTGCTTTGTATACTGACTTATTCTAATGTAGTCGAGGAAAGTCGCAGATCGACCCCTGGCATCCATCAGCAAGTGCAATTTGATGCGCGCATGTAGGGCTGCGCCGAGCGACCTATGTACATTGACTACATTATAATAAGCCTGAAACGTGTTTGCATCCAAACCGCATAGCCCACGTCTAAATCAATTTGATGGATACACGGCCTGTATGGGCATGCATGCTCTTTTATGCATTGGCCTCGATCAAAATGGTGTCCTAAAATGCCATCGCTGTCGCCAGACCTGCATTTTGAGGCCCATCTGGCTTTTTTATGAATTTGAGTCGGGTAATCATAACGACTTTGTTAATGAAGGCGAACTTACCGTAAACCTGGAAACCTGTGATGCTGTAGTTTTCGAATTAAAAACTTCTCGGAATCTGCAAAAAAGGACAGATTTATGGGAAAAACTGCGTTTTCGAGCACAAAGTCGCCTGCCGATTGGAAAGACAAATCCGAGCTGAACTAAACCGACAAAATAACGTCTGGAGAAAAAAGGTTCGAAATGTCGACGAGCGAAATCCGCACTGTTAAGCAAGAGAACGACACGTATGTGGAGAACTGCAGTGTGCTGGCTCTGTCGCGATTCTACTTTTATGAATGGAAACTCACAAAATTCATCTGGGGCGTCATCTTCATTGTTGGTTTCGTGTTGACGGTGATAAACGTGGTGCTTGTGTTCTTGCGCTACTATTCGTACCCGAGCACAATTACGGTAAGTGGACAAAGGAAGGAATGGTTTGATTGATTGAGCGGAGTTTGGATGTCAAAAATGTCAGCAGCTCACAGCATTACAAACCCAAAAATTAAGGCCCGAAGGGGATATTAATGTTAACATTTTAGACGTATAGGACTGCTCAATGCACGAATGTTCGTTTCGCCAGCACTGAGGCCGGTCAAAATCAGATATTCATACAGTTTTATACCCATTAATGTCTTAGTTCAGCAGTGAGTTCTGACTGCTTTGCAGAAGCAACTGTCAAATAAACTAATTCACTTCGACAAATCAATCTCTGCATTGTCATTTTAGCAAGAGAGTGTCACCAACGACACATTCCAATTCCCAGCGGTCACCGTCTGCAATCTCAACCCAATCAAATATTCAAAGTTGACCGTCTGTCACAATCTGATCGAATTGAGGCGTGTGCAGGAGGAACTGACCTCAGATCAGTTCAACTACTTTTCCAAACAGGATCTGTTTGAGGCCAAGGTTGGCAGATTTGTGTTATTAATAGTAAATTCGGACCAGCCATAGCTACGCGTAATCAAGCTGCAGTTCCAGCTGCAATTTTTAGCTGATTGCTCATGCCGAATTCCTGCTGGCTCATGAGCCTGTGCAGGCTCAATATAAAAGACTGCACTCTGCAGATATTGCTCTGCAGATACTCTCTGGTTCTAAACCACCATATTTCAACATAATGAACCCCTTCCATTCCACAGTTGGGCAAGGACGCGGTCGGTGACATCGTACAAGGTCACTCGGCCATGAAGGGCAAGCAGGAATTCAGCATGCTGAAACTAACCAGTCATTACGACAAGTCCGGTTGTGCCGAAGATGAGGAGCAGTCGAGGCAAAGACGACGGAAACGAGAGGTTGGCGCGCATTAGCAGCGGTTAGATTGACTGGTCGATGTTGTGATTCTATTGCGATTGAAGCTTTTAGCGTTTTGATGCCGTGTGCACTTAAATGTCAGTGTCAACACAACAGAGTTGACAGTAGGCTGCTGCAGAACGTAGGTCTGTCCTGAACGAAGAACAAATCCCAAATATAAAATACTATATCGTCAGCAATTAATTCTGAGGTCCAGGTCCCAAAATGACCCTGTGTGCGGTTCTTTCAAATGTCAACGGCCAAACGGAGTGTTTTTGTTTTATTTGATGATTTTTATTGTCAATTATTGATGTCAACTGCTGCTTGTTTGTTCCAGAATATTCAAGAACGGAGGAGACTACCTGTCCGCCCAACTTTTTTCCAAGGCTCCCCAACCCCAATTTGACATTCCCACGCATTTTCTATATTTTTTTCGGAGCCATTTTTGGACCGAGAGTCCCTGAATCTTGGTGATGCCAGCGGTCTAGAATTTTATTTTTGGGATTGTTCTAGGTAAGGTCAGATCTCTGTTCTGAGGCTGTTTCATCCAATTCTGTTGTTGTGCCACAGACCTACCGTAACTTGATCCAAGCACAGATTACAAATACAACTGCGCAAAACTCTACGACCAACGGTACAAATCCAACTACGCAAAACCCAACGGCTAACAATACAAATCCAACTACGCAAAACTCTACGACCAACGGTACAGATCCAACTACGCAAAACTCTACGACCAACGGTACAAATCCAACTACGCAAAACCCAACGGCTAACAATACAAATCCAACTGCGCAAAACTCTACGACCAACGGTACAGATCCAACTACGCAAAACTCTACGACCAACGGTACAGATCCAACCACGCAAAACTCAACAACCACAGTCAAACCGCCAGCCAACGCGAAACCGGTGGTACAGAACGCGGACTTGATTGATGAACAGAAGGCGACACACGATCAAACTGGAGAGTACATGTTCAAGGGGCTGCAGGTATGAAATATGTACATAAGTATTGTCGTTGGAGATTCAACTGGGGTGCCTTAGCACTTCTTGGCTTGTGACCATCATGCAAAAAACACTGATGTTCTTCAAGTAGGCTTATGCTGCGTAGGTAGCGCGATCCTAGCAAGCTATGGATCCTGCCTTGTTAGTGTGTCTTCTTGGAAGCCCATTTGCGGACGTTAAATGCATGAACACAAGGTATATACACGCTTTGCAGGCCAATGACACATACAGCTACCGTAAGATGATTGAGCTGACAGAATTAGATGATCTGGTGGACATGCATGATCTACTGAAGATGTCCCGGGGCACCATAGCCGAACTGGGGTACACCGCTGAGGAGCTGATTGTCGAGTGCACGTATGACAGACGCAAATGTCTGCAAGGCACCTCGTTCGTTCCGTTTGTGTCCAATCAATATGGCAATTGCTACACGTTCAATTCGGCCTTCAGTGAGTTGCGCACCATACAAGATCATGATTTTTGCTGTGTATCATACTGGCCTGGTGCCAGTTACTACCCTGTAGTTGACATGATGAAAACTATCTCTGGTTACTTAGGTTATTTCCGTACTCATGGTTACGTTTCTGCCAAATGTAAACAAGGTTAAAGAAATTATGTTTTACACTATCAACATGTTGCATCAGACTCGGGTAACTTTGGAACAAATGCACCTAATGAACGCAGCTATACGTATTGTATCTATGTATATGTGCTGAAAATGCTGATTCATGCTTCATGTAATGGTTGAACTATATAAAAAGAGCAACTGCAATAAAACTCTCCGATAGAAATAATGCTCTTGCTGAACTTCGTTCTCAGACAAACACGAACCAGTCCGTTGGACACGTCGTTCGGGCAGTGGTTACGGTATTTGGCTCACTCTAAACATTGACCGTGCCAATTATGTCGGTTTGTTGGCGTACGCGTACGGCGCGCGTGTGATCGTGCACGATCCAACTATTGTGCCCGTGCCGGAGGAGGAGGGGTACAGTGTCAGACCGGGTAAGGGGGTGACTCGTTATTTTGAATTGCCGCCGACACACACGCATGCAATGCCCAGTGTTGTGCGCATCCCATTCCGCTCGGCAGTGGATCAGTGCTTGGCCTGTATTTTTACTTTGCTTTCAACATCTAGCTGGGGTGGATTGTATCATAAATATCTACAATAAGAGAGACAATATCAACAATATAAAAGAGCTTGCATGTGAATGCAGTACAAGCAGTACTTGCCTGTTGTTTCCAGCCCAGTACACGGGTCTCGGTGTGAGCCGACATGACATTCATCGCCTGCCGCATCCGTGGAAGAGCAACTGTGTGAACGACTTGCCAAACGAATACGAGTGCTGTTTCTTCTCTTTAAGACTCTTTTAACCTGATATTTCCGCACAATTTTTTGCTCTTTTCAGACCATACCGCCCCAATGAATCCAAATACAACGCTAGACAATGCCAATCGACGTGTAGGGACTACTATTTGAAGGAAATGTGTGGCTGTGTTGATCTGGTATGGCGGGTGATGATGTTTCACTTTGCCTGGAGGCTGTCTTATGACGCATAATAATTCGTTGAGACTTTCCGAATTTCAACAAGCGTGAAAACTCCTGACTTAGATCAAGGGGAACTTCCAAGTATGCAGCTCGTAATCAATAAGCTATGTAAGTCTATCGCAAATCACGGTGCAAAGGAACAAGATTCCACACACGGCCGAAGACCTGCTCTCTCGGCCCAGAGAGTACTTTTCAAATCACTCACCGAAAGAGTAACGCACTTTCTGCACTAATATTGAGTAAGAAACAAGAATTAAGAGTGGAAATTTGAAAAAAGGGTACGAATTTCGAGTGGTTTCTTTTTCCGAATTCATTTGGATTGCTGCCGGCAATCCCGTTTTGTTTTTCATTTGCCAAGTAACGGTCAGCAAAAAAAAGCCAGACATTGCTGAGCTTATCGGACCATCGACAATAAGAAGTGGGCCGGGCAAGGGGGGCGTCGCTAACTCGGGTCGGACCCGGGGGCTTTCGGTAACTCGGGCTGGGCCGGGCCGGGGGGAGCTGTCGCTAACTCGGGCCGGGCCGGGCATGGGGGGCTTTCGCTAACTCGGGCCGGGCCGGGGGAGGCTTTCGCTGACTCGGGCCGGGCCCGGGAGGCTTTCGCTAACTCGGGCCGGGCCAGTGGGGACTGTCGCTAACTCGGGCCAGGCCGGGCCCGGGGGGCTTTCGCTAAATCGGGCCGAGCCGAGCCCGGGGGGGCTTTCGCTAACTCGGGCCGGGCCGGGTGAGGCTTTCGCTGACTTCGGACCGGGCCCGGGCGGCTTTCGCTAACTGGGCCGGGCCGGGGCCAGGGGGGTTATCGCTAACTCGGGCCGGGCCGGCCCCGGGGGGGGGGGTTCTTTCCCTAACTCGGGTCGGGCCCGGGGGGCTTTCGCTAACTCGGGTCGGGCCGGGCCCGGGGGGGGGGGTTGGGGGTTCGCTAACTCGGGCCGGGCCCCAGAGGGGTGGCTTTCGCTAACATGGGCTGGGCCGGGCCCGGGGGGGGGGGGGGGTGGGGGTTGGCTAACTCGGGCCGGGCAGGGCCCGGAGGGGGGCTTTTGCTAACTTTTGGGCTGGGCCGGGCCCGGGGGGGGGGGGGCTTTCGCTAACTGGGCCGGGCCGGGCCGGGGGGGGGGGGGCTTTTGCAAACTCGGGCCGGGCCGGGCAGGCTTAAGCTTTGGCTTAATGATGGCCTTGGCTTTTTGCTGAGCTCTTTTAAGGAAAGGGCCTTCCTTTTTGGTTAGTTATTTTCTCACAGAGATCATTCAGGGGTATTACTATTTGGGGTACTTTATTTAGGGTTTGGGTGGTTGGTTGGGAAGGTTACTTATGTACAAGGGAGCTCAAGTTCAGCCTATGTTCGTGTTAGGTTTTCTGTTTGTTTCGCAGCGTATCATGTGTTATGTATCATATCAAGCCCATCACTTGTTCGTTTTTATTGTTGTCATGCGTCATTTCATTCTCCTAATTTATGTCATTTGTTTCGTATGTCTATGACCGTTGCAATGAAAATGAAATCGAAAAAGAAACTACTCAATTTGCGTACCGCACTTGAAACATTTTTTGAAATGCAAATCACTCTTTTGCGAGTGCTGCAAATCCCACTCAATTGAGTGAAATGTTCACTCAAATTTTCGTTGGTGCGATACCACTCGCCGTTTGAGTAATTTTTTTTACTCAATTGAGTGGGGAAGGGCCGAGAGAGTGCTAAGGTGTCTACATATGTTGGGTTGGACTTCAAGTTATACGGTCAGCAATGTGGCACGCGTTTGCAAAGTGCATAGAGCCCCTTGATGTTTCATGCGCCGTCCCATCGTGCGTGCAATATATTCGACGAACGAGATCGCAATTGTCGGTCGCGTGTTTTGGCACGAATCGCGTTGGACGAAGAGCACGAAGAACGATTGGAATGCAAATGCAACGATCCGTGTGACGAGGCGAAGTTCTTGGTCGAGTGAGTCAGTGTGTGTTGATTGGGAAGAGTGTTTGGGGGAATTGGTGGTCAAACACACTAAACAAGCATCTGCTGTCGGGTGTAAACGTGATGGTCTTGCACGTTCTCGTGAAGAACGAAGAACTTTGGTGGCTCCGCGCGTTGGCCATGCCAAATCTCGTTTGAGACCTTGCCAGAGAGCTGAGAACCATTTTCGACAAGCGCAATAAACATCATTCCGTATACGCGCGATGCTCTTGCACGTACAGTATATTGCCGTAGTCTGACTCGTGCAATACGACCTGGTCAACCCAAAACAGTGTTTGCCTTGTCGTGAACCAACAGTGTTTGCAATGCTTGTCTTCAAACTTGATAATACCTTCCAAAGTTGTCATTATTTCCCCGACGTCTGCAGTCTGTCGCACGCTGATTGGCCTTCGGACGGCTACAAACAACTTCGGATGCTCAACTTTGCCAGCCGTCAACGTTTGGCCCATGATTTCTTCGAGGCATCGATGACCAGTGCGTACGATGACCAACGCATGGACTTGGTGCGTGTGCACGTGTACCTGCAGTCGTTGATGTATGCGGTCGGTTTATGGGTTGACTGTTTTGTAGGTTTAGGTGTGCGACTAGGCACATTCAATATATTCATTAGAGGATTGATTGATACAAATATTTCATCGATTTTATTGATCTTGCAGCAAACCAACGAAGAACGCGCGATGACCCCAATATCGTTGATATCGGACATCGGCGGCGTTCTGGGCTTCTTCCTTGGAGCGACCATAATTTCATTCTTCGAGGTCTGTTGAGTGGTGTTTTTAAGGCTGTGCAGTTTTCACTTTTTCGAAATTGATTCGAAAATGCGCGCCTTGGAGATTTAATTTTTTTTAAATTTTTTACTTTTTTTAACCCAGCCACGCTTTCAGGTAGCTGAATGGCTGCTGCTATTAATCCGGGCGACGTACCACAAAGGAAGAGGGCATCAACCAGCAAAAGCTGATGAAAATAACCGCAAAGAGAAGAAAACTATCCGGCCAAGTCGCAACTCACTTTACGGAGGCCGAGGCAAGAGTTCGAAATTCAAGCATAATCAGCTGCCGACAAAATGGTGAAACGTTTTCCTGAATGGCCCAACATTATATGACTTCCTATGTAACATCCTTGATTTTGTAAGTCTTTTGATGCATCCGTACATTATTTACGTACTGTAGGTGTCTGTCTTATTACTTCAGCGAATGAGAACAATAAAGCCAGGAATGATATCGATATCGACATGTGTCGAAGTCTCTGCTTGATGCAATTGACTCACAAAACATAAAGGATGCTAAACAACGGACAATTCAATTTCAATCATGCTTAGCCGTGGTGCAACCAAGACCAATTGTAGTCAATCGGTAAATGAAGAATGATTATACACGGGCCGGGTGGACTTTACATTTGGTCCAATAGGTATATACCTGTCACACGCGCCAAAAAGCTCCCAGACAACATAGATATCTGGCAATCGGATCAGACAACTGTAATGATCCCAGGGATGTACTCAGCCTGGGCACAGTGCTGCAGAAGGTTATTGTTTTACAGACCCCAATTAAAGTCTCAATTATATTTTTGCTTTCTTGTGATTCAGTATTTTTGTGAAGCTCCCGCTTGATCGTTATTTGCCCAAGTGTACTGTACAAGGTACTGTAGCTTATACTGTATACTGTACATGGTACATATGTATCTCCATTTCTTTTTGTGCTCAACTTTCGTATACGTCTACATACGTTTTATTGTCTAGTTCTAACGTAAGTTCCCGCCGATTCTTTGCAAACACAATGTACTGTACCATCCGCAAAATTTGCTTGAGTGATAAAACAGGCTTGTATATACCTACATATTTTGTGTGTAGTTTCTCCCCGCATTCAGTGGACGACTTTTTCGACCATGCGCCAATTCAAGTGTGCGCCCTGAGAGATTCTGTATCATGCTTACTAACTTGATTTTGTTACGCTTTTTTAGTTTGCAATCATATAACGGATCAGATTTGCACTTCGTAGGTATTCTGTCTGGGCGCAAGCGCAGCTTTAGCAGCGAGGTTCGCATTTTAACGTTGATTGCAAAATTTAGATAACTGAATAACTGCAGTTGTATTCTCAGAAATCCTAGACGCGATATGACGTACATATTTGACGAAAAATCTAGGATACTGATACTGATTTCAGTCGCTGGACACACCGGCATGTGTAGATACACTGACAACACGCATGCACACTTATGGGAGAAATTTTTCAAACGCTTTGCCTGATCCGTAAAGCGCACGCAGCTCGCGCGGCTAGCTAAGGGTGAAATTTTCGAAACGGGGTAAAGGTCAGTTGGGCGTAAAGGTCGGTGTAAAGTTCGGTCGAAAGCTCGGTCGGCGTAGCTCGGTGTAAACGTGAAACATTGCCTGTTATTAACGTGGAATGTTTCAACTTTACACCGAGGTCTATCACACTGAGCTGTCGACCGAGATTTCCACCGACCTTTACACCCAACTGACCTTTACACTGTTTCGAAAATATCACCCTAAGTTTCGCGGCCTATCGAAAATCACAACGCTAGACCTGTGTGTTGAGACACTCTGTCTTCTATAACTAAAACTAAACACACGCGTAAAGCGCTTCACGGATCAGGCGGCAACCGGTTTGAACAGTTTCTCTCAAGGATAGCAGTATTGTCCGAGTATGATCATATTTAGTTGCGACGTTGCATCAGTTTGCAGGGGAAATCAGTGGAAATGGAATAAAAAAACTTTCTTCGCTTCTGTCAACAGTTTATTTTCAGGTCAGCTAGATTTGCCAGCCAAACCTCCATACAGCATGCGGGCATGCATAAGCTACTGACAAATATAACTGACATCACACTACCGGTAGAGAAGAGGACCCTTCTGCGTCTGTCGCCATACGCCAAACACACCTTGTGGCACCACAAGGCACCAGAAACATGCACGTGTCAGGTTGTCGGGGTTGTTCTTGGGGTAACTGCAAACCAAATCGAACGCCTACGCCGAATCCGTTGGACCGTACTCAAGTTAGCGGTTCTTTCGAACACTGTGTCACGGTGATCAGAATTATGTATACCATATGCTCCCCTCCTCAGCCGAGTCATGGAAAACTTCCCTAATCTTGCTATGCTCAGTACACACTATGTAGCAATCTATGTAATAGTATGTACATATTGACGGTGGGGAACATGAACCTTTGCGGCCGTTTCATAAACCATGCTCTTTATCTAATTAACTCGCACACGAATGAAGGAGGTTGTGATTTTGGTTTCAAGAGCCAAATGACGATCATGATGTTTGTTCATTATGACATGCGCCTGGCGTTGTTACGGTACTTTGTTTCTGTTTTGTTTATCCATGTGCTTGGCGGGAAAGTTTGTGTTCAGGCGTTATGGTGCCACAGTGTTCATGCAAAACTTGCAATCCACGTATATATTCTCAATTCTCACATGGGGTGAGGCACAGTTTTGGAAGCGTGGGTGTGCTGCTAACAATTATAGCTGCACTATCTATGTCAAAGCTTTTCCTATGTTTCCTCACAGACACTGTTGCACCGTGTGTGTTCATGATCAGCGCTGGAGACTGTTTACCTCAGCGGTCGAAAACAGATATTCTCACACCACGGTTTTTTTAGAATCTATTTTTATCGAGAAATCAACCAAAACACAATCCAAATGGCATAAAAACCCACGACTCATCAAATTTCCTCAGCGCCCAGCAGCATGCCGCATCCCGGCAGTCCCGAACACGAGGGCGACAACGTGCTTCGCTTGGACTACGACCAAGCCTTTGCGTTCATGTGGTCGAAATTCATCGAACTCACGCACGACATAAAACGTCAGAATGACATTATACAGCTGAACTCGATTTATCTGTTCTTAATTACGCTCGCTATCTATTTGCTATTAATTGGACATTTGATCGCGTGCGTGGTGAGGTAAGCACCCGTTATATTATGAGTTTTGCAGCGTGTTTTTTTTGGTTGCCCGTTTCGACCTTACTCTCACTGACGGACGGTGCACCAGGTCATCGTCAGTGCGAATGCACCAGATAGCCACGTGAGCCCAAAACAAAGCACGCGCTGGTTCTAGGCTCGCGTAAAACATGATTGCTTTTAAATGTAGTCTGCAGTACCGCAGCTATGTATATGTATAACTGCCCCATTTTCTATTACTTCTTGCACCCTTGATATATGAAAGTTGAATGTGATGACTATACGTATAGTCCAGCCACGAACTCATGAGACGACTTATGTATTTTGAAGTTGACTTGAATAGATCCAATAATGTTCCGGTCGGTACAACGTATTTCGGAATTGAAAGAAAGAGAAACGCATGTATTTTTTAAAAACTCGCTCTCCACCCGGTGCGTAAATTCCCTTTTGACTCCCAAAACATTTGTGTGTTGAACGATGTTGCTGTTCGCGTAAGCACGCAACAAATTGAGGTCAGCCAGCTGGAACTTGTCATCATGTCTCTCGGGGTACAATCTCTTTCTTTTGTTTGGGAAAACCCGTGTAGCCGGCGCATTTTTGAATCTGGCCAAGCAAGCTTTAAAAAGACCGTCTCATGAGCACGTGGCTGGACTATACACGACAGATGAAATTGACAAGTCCGCATTTATGTGATCACAGCCTTTAGGCTTAGGCTTCAAATTTGAAGCCAACAAATTGCTCAGCAACTGAGACTTGACCTAACATCATAGCCTTTTAGGGGACCACCATATGAAACCTAAGTTTAAATTGATAATGTTGCTACAGACTGGAACACAGGCTGCGCGCGTTGTCACACGAGGATCTGACGGACGGTGGCAGCAGCACGGGCGGTGATTGGCGCCAGTCATCTTCGAGTGTGCATCGCGCCGCTCAGAAGGCGTCCAGAATTAGACAGTTCCACAGACACGTCATACCGCAGTGCGCCAAACAATTGCATGTGAGTCCCCGCGACATTCTACAATTTGAAGCCAGGAATACAATGCGAATATAGCCGTGTAGTTTAGTTGGATTTGGCAAAGGGACAATAATTCTGTTGGGACCTTCAATACCAGCCAGTATTCTTTGGCCGATTGTCCTAGACCTAAGCCTGCAGGCGCATTTAGGCTTACGGAATCTGCGTTGGCTCAATGCGAAAGATAACAGCCTCAGTCCCGCTGTAAGCGTGGCGCAGGCTCGGCGCTAATGTACATTACGCTTGTTTGTGTTTTGTGACATCATGTTTCCAAGTGATTTATCTTTCTCCAATATTTTGATTATCTAGCATCCTATAGTTTGAAAGTACCGGTAGTAGCTTTGAAGTATTGTGCGACGATTCAGTCCCGGGCAACAGGTTCAGGTCCCGGCCAATCAGGCCCTTTTGGATAGAGCCTAAGCCTAAGCCGATAAATGGGTCAAATACATGCTGGGACTGAATCGGCCGCGCCTGAAAAACTGGGCCTGAAAAGGTCGGGCCTGACCAAACTTCCGGGCCAGAAAAGTCGCGGAATAGTTTTGAGGACAACAACTGAGAGTGTCGTGGACCTTTTGTTTCTTTCAGAAACCCCTGATTCCACGTCGGTCGATGCCAAACCGACGGCCGAACGCCACGAATGAAGAAATCAGCGATCAGTCGATTGTGAATGAAACTTGATGCTGATCACCTTTGTAGTCCAATTGATTGAAATTCGGTCGTCCTTTACTGCTGACCATGTTGCACATATTCGGCCGAATTCTCGAAACGCGCAAATGAAAATGGATTTCTGGAAGGTCAAATGCCACGTGAAAGGTGCATTATGTGCAACTGGATTGCGCGTACGGAAGCAATTCTCGCAAACTTTTCCGTGCGTAATCCATTTCGAGAATCCGACCCATGATGGGCATATGAACATCGCTGGTCTTATTGCTCCCTGATGCAGTATCAAGTTTGAAGGCAACAACTAAGGCTGTGAGCAGATAAACGCGGAATGGCAGATTTCTGCATTCCGCATTCCGCGTTTATCTGCTAACCTTTGCGGAATTCTGCATTTCTGCAAGTAAATTTATGCTTTTGGTCAAACCTCTCAGTTGCTGTTTGCGTTAACACGCAACATTTTGAGGTCAGCACGCTGGAGGTTGTCATCGTCACCCAAGCACGCACCATTCCGCAAAGGTGAGCAGATAAACGCGGAATGCAGAAATCTGCCATTCCGCGTTTATCTGCTAACCAATTTCCGCATTCCGCGTTTATCTGCTCACAGCCTAAACGACAACAAGACGCGATAAAAGCCAAGGCCACTGCTGTATTCTTGTGTGTGGCCATATGCACGCCCCGTGTTGGACCGCAACAATTTCGATGAGCGTGTAACACGTGTTCATACTTACATTTACGCTGGTCGGAATTAATGGTGCAATCCAACACCATGCAAAATACGGTCCAAACAAAGAGCTGTCTATTTCATCGATTGTGTGTCATAATTTCTTTTCAAAGCTCGCCTTCAAGCTTGATCCGGCCAATGATCATCTTAAGACCGATCTCTGACAACTTATCTATTTTTTAACTGATTTTTTTCCAATTACTGAACAAACTGATGCGTTAAGGCCTCTTTATACTTTGTCTCGAAGCGATACACGCAACAATTGCTCGCGCGCTGATTGGCTGTTGCGCGCGCCACGAGCCAAT
Source organism: Rhynchonema sp. JSB1_4 (assembly GCA_030248065.1). Taxonomy (NCBI): domain Eukaryota; kingdom Metazoa; phylum Nematoda; class Chromadorea; order Monhysterida; family Xyalidae; genus Rhynchonema; species Rhynchonema sp. JSB1_4. Next base: position 18,785 of record JASAMV010007114.1, read on the forward strand.
CAGCGCTTGAGAAAATGTTGTGTGTATCGCAACGAAACAATGTACGAAGTGGCCGTTTATTGCTTGCATATGGTATGTATGGACAACTCAAATAGTCTTGTGCACAGTTGTTTATACACATTTTTTCCAGAATTTGTTATTCGATGAATTCATCAGCGTGCGAAGACAGTGCTGCATGTATCCAAACCTTATCTGAGGCAACCTTGTTTCCAAATACAGGAGGTGGCTTGATGAAAAAATATTAATACGCGCAGTGGGGCATTTTTCGTAATTTTCTTTGCAGGATATGTATTTCTTTTTGTCCATGATGAAACCCAATACCCTGCTGACTTTGCAGGGAAATACGTATACTGTTACCCGCAAAAATAACTTGGGCATGGCCAATCTTTGCGTGACATTTTATACACACAAACACGTTTTTCTTTTTTTCTGACGAAAATGAATATAATAAGACATGCAATGCGATACATATATGTGCAGCTCTAACCAAACTTGAAAGGCTCCCATGTACTGAACAACCGTGTGTGTATGCTGCCTCAAAAACACAGGGGGTTCGTGCTGTATGTTCGTATGGTGCCATACAGTGGCTTTATTGAATTACTTCGTATCTTAGCTTCTATGAGTTTATTACAAAAACGGACGTAAGAGACCCTCCGGCTATGAATATACGTCGAAAAGCCTTGTTGTCTTTACGGTCATGCTAGTTTCTCTGTTCTGCTTGCTTATGGTAAACTATCGCATTTTTTTCGATTGAAATCTACCTTCAGAAGAAACAAGCTGAAGCCAGGGTAAAATTTTTATTCGTGAGTCTCTGGCCTTCATGTATTCATGACTGCTGGACATCATAAATAAGGAATGCGGTAGATATCCCTGAGGTTAATCAGATGCAAGCTGCTCAGTGTCGAAGAAAGGGTCTGTAAACGCGTTAAAACGAGTAGTGGCAAGTTAATTTCCGGTAATAGCCCATAGTACGCACACGCGAAGTGCCTCCTGTCCAACTTAGCATACCACGAGGGGTTTGTTCTTGGACGCAGTGATTGCTTTTCATTGCGTGCCTTACTGCACTGTGCTTGGAAACATCACAGTTCTTGAAAAACGTCAAAGTTCCAGAACCTAGTGCCGTGGAACTGTTGGAACTTTTCTCGCTGGCCCAAGCAACAACACAATGTATATTGGTATGTATTACACGAGGGTGAGGTCACGAAACTAACGCAACCAAGAGTGGCGCAACAAACTTTGCCCTGTCTCACATTGGGGCCCCTTGAAGTTTTGATTAGATTATGTCCCCAGGCTTTTCGTCAATCGTTTAGGTTTCACCAGAGGAACGCTTTGATTACAAGTAGCAGACTTGTACCAAAACGTTATACACTCAAATAATTATTCAAACAGAACACTCGAAAAGTAGATCAAATCATGAAGTCAACTAAAGTCCAAACCAAAGGCAGAGTATTTTCAAAGCTGCGCAATTACTAGATCGGTAGGTATGTATACGGTATGGTATCCAATATCCAGTAGTGGCTTATTTTTTGGCCCTTCCGCTCACTCACTCACTCCCGCATGTGTCAGTAATGTTTAGGTCGGTGTGTTTTTCAAATTTATAAGCGCTTTGTTCCAGCTGGTTTGAGTGGAGGAAAACGTATGTCGAAACGAAAGCCGGCTACCAACCCAGAGTATTTCGGGGTGCGGGGTCATGACTTGTTTTGTTGGAAATATTTCTTGGGGCTGTTCTGCCAGGGCACTAGAGGGAATCAAAACCATGACCCGCGCGCTATGCACTGCATTGTTTTAGCTGCGAGTAAAAGCTTGACAGTTTGAACCCGTCATTTCCACCCGGCACGGCCAAACTTGCGCTCTGACCAGCTAGATGTTCTTTTTTATTTCTGGAACTGCGTGTCAAGCAATGGATGCCATTTTTGCATACACAGTCCTGCCTCGTAATACTGGACCTCTAATGAATTATTCTTTGAAGCAAAATTTGGTCCGCGGTTTTCGTTAATCTGATATTTACCGCTGCCCGCACAATTGGGAGTTCCCAAAAAATTCCCAATCGTCTCTCCATAAACAATGAAGACTGTACGTACGTATTTTCCCATTGCTTGTCTTGCAGCTTTACGCCGACTCATGGGCGTCTAACTGCGGACTACTCTCACTTACGCACACTTCAACCAGCGCACACATATCTGATCCGCTTTGAAGCTATGTATGTACTGTATGTGTGTACAGTACATGCACATGTTGTGCGCCGGAAAATGCCACATCAGGCCCCCCCCGGGTCAAGTTGGGAAGTGGGTAGAATTTTAAATGAAAAGATAATGATTAAAGCCTCCGAGCACATGCGTGATAGGACCTGTTGAAATAAGACAGAAAACCCACCATGGACGGGAGCTTATGAGCCGTACTTATACGTGAGATCATATTTTTCTTGGGAGGAGGGGGCTTATTTGGGAACCTAAATCGTTCGGGTGCCAAATGGTTCAGCCCACTGTTTGTTTGTTCCTCTCTTCCAAGCAGTAAGTGCAACACAATACCAGCGTGCACGGAACTCCTTTTTTGCAAAGCATGTCTTAACTCTCAAACGGGTCCGTTTGAGAGTGTGACCCAGCATTCAAATCTACCGGCTCTGCCCCCAGCCCGTTTTGTTGGCTTTTGATCAGACATAAATAATAGCCGCTTTTGCGTTTGGCTTTTTTGTTTTGCTGGCACATAACGCATGAGTAATTTTTTTCATGTGAGAATTAGTTTTTTGTCCCCTCCATTCTGCCGGCTGTGGGCTGGGCCATTGCGAAAGTAAATGAGCAATGACATTTTGGCACGCTTATGCGCGTCTTTGGTATCATGTCTGTTTTCTAATTTGCATTTGCTCATTTTCAGATCCGTCAAATATTTTTAATACCCCATAACACTTTCCCACGATCCAAAGTCATGCTACAACGCCACATCTTGCTCGCACTATTCAATACACAAACTTCGCTAATTTTGATCGACGCTACAATTTTCGTCTCGGAAAACGCACCGAAGCGCACAAATTCGATGGTAAATGCGCCGATTAAGCAGCTGAAAACTAACGCTTATTCAAGTGGCGGAACGACGAAATTTCCGTTCGAACCCGATTCGCTTAACGACGACACCCGATCAATGTTGTGTCTGTCGGTGGCTGCACAGAAGTGCATTGCTCAAGGTAGGGATTGTGGGGAGGCAGGCCCCTAGAACTGGACCAAACCCTGAGTGCATATAGGTTTGTCCAGGACAAAGCGCCAGCGTGAGCTGGGCATAAGTACCGTTTCAGCTGTATGTAGAATAATGCAATCCCCAAGTTCTTGCTGTGACGCTATACCTGTGGAGGATAAACGCTAATGATGACAAACTTTGTATTGGATGGTTGAAACTGATTCCTTTTTCACAGCCGTGCGATACAAAAATACCCTGTGGTTGACTTTGGACAATTGGGTGTAACAAGTATGTACATTTAAGAAAACTGATTCGTGAAGCCCCTCCTCATCCAGGGACACCCAGAAGTTTAGTATCGTTGACCGAGCAGATCAAATCCTGTCCTGTAGTATGTACACATGCAGTGGTCAATCTGTATAATAAAAACATATGAACTCCAAAAACCTCACCAAGTCGTAGTCATACGCAGTGGTTTTTAAAAAAAAATTATTAAAAAAATTTAAAAAAAAATCGTCCCAAAAGTTAAAAAAAAATTCTTTTTTATTTTTTCAAAATTCGGAAATTTCTCCATTTTTTGCTCTAAAAGTGCTATTTTTTGCATAAAAATTGCTACTGTTGACATCACCTAACCCTACCATGGGTGCATTGGGTGCCATCATCGTTGTATTGTGGCATCTAGATACAGTGCGCACACTCACAGGGCCTCTCATATGACTACACACGTACATGTGACTGGGTGGGCATTTATTTATCCATGCCCCAGACCCGAAAGGAGTGATTTTATTTTGTATTCACTCTAATATCACACTATGTGCAGCTTTTTTGCATTGGTCGTGTACCTAGACGTCATAATTTCACCCAAAATTCCCATCCCGAATATCAGAAAGCCATACCATCACACCCGCACCACCTGGGGAAGGGTACTGGTGTGTACCTGACTATGGTTGGTACTTATCGACCATTGAATAGCATGGTTTTCGTATCATCTGTGCTTTATTTGCACTTGGAACACATTATGTAACAAAAATACCCCTATTTTGTACTTGAGCGCTCATTTTTTATCGTGTTGGGCAGATTTTTGGCTGGAATAAAAAAATTTTTCTTTTAATTAAAAATTTTTTTTAAAATGGGGTTCGAATAAAAATTTTTTTTATTAACCACTGGTCATACGTGCTTATTCCATTTGAGCTTTCATTCTCTTCTGTCTTCAATCGATATTGATATCAATCGCCAAGATTTGGCTTCAACCGTCGGTTTCCTATTTTTGGATCACTTTAGATTGTAGAAACATGTGTTGTTTCATGGCATCGTCCGTGCACAAAATATTGCAAAAATGACTACGTTGAATAAGATGTATCGAACTTGCGCCATCTGTTTCAGATGATCCTCAGTCGGTGATGCGCTGCCCGAATTACTGCTGTGATTGTTGTGACCATTTCATGAAATGTTGCGCCGATCTCTGTCCCACGCAAAGGACAATGGGAAATTGGAAGCTGCACTATGACAGGTTCAAGGCACAAGGGCTAATCTACTGAAATGCATATGTACAAGTTACAGTTACATACAGTACCTACGGTTACATCGCTTCAGTAGTTATACACCATCAAGGTTATAGTTGCTACAGTTGCAGTTACGTCTTTCGGAGACAGCTCTTCTGTATAGTTACAGTTACAGTAACACAACTGCACTATTACAGCAGATGTCGTGCGCTCAGGGACAGTCCTGGAGTGCTTGATACTTCGTACAGTTCCTGCAGGTGCAGTGCGCTAACGAGTGCTGGTGGGTTCACAATGAAAGGCCACGATAGGATTCCTAGCTTCATTCTGGTTTTTATTGTTTTTATGTTCGGATATTTATTGGTTCGCTATTTTTGTTCGTGACGATTTTCTTATGCGCAGTGGTGTTCAGTGTCCCTTGTGCGTCCACTAGAGTGAACCATCAGTCAGTTCTTCCAACTAAACTTATTCCAAGAAAGGCCCGTCCTTGTAAAATATACGAACAAATCACACTACGGATGCTGATGGAACTGCGCACGTACGTACACACACAGGTTATTTAGGTAAAATATTTCTCTACGAACCAAAATGTTCTTTTCAGGAATCGTGTTTCTCGTTCATTTTGCACTTTATTTTCGCAATCTGTAGTTCACTGCCCAATTTTATGCGACTAAATTTGTGTTGGTTTTTGTACTATCTGGTTCTGGAATACGTGAAATAAAAAGCATAAAATTTATGCCCATTCAGAAGTGAAACTACATCACATGTTTCAAAATATACTGCAGACCACCCAAGCGTTGGAAAATAAATACAAACTATATGTACCATTTTTTTCGAAACGGGTGCAGACAAATTTCAGTCAATGTAAGGTCGGTTTTGATGCGCGCTCGGTGGAAACGTGAAAAATAGCCTGCTGTGGAAAGTCCCCTTTTTGCTGAAAAGTCCTTTCTCTGCTGAAAAGTCCCCTTTTTGCTGAAAAGTCCTTTCTCTGCTGAAAAGTCCCCTTTCTGCTGAAAAATCCTTTCGCTGCTGGAAAGTCCCCCTTTTGCTGAAAAGTCCTTTCTCTGCTGAAAAGTCCCCTTTTTGCTGAAAAGTCCTTTCTCTGCTGAAAAGTTCCCTTTCTGCTGAAAAGTCCTTTCTCTGCTGAAAAGTCCCCTTTTTGCTGAAAAGTCCTTTCTCTGCTGAAAGGTCCCTGTGTTGCCGAAAAGTCCTTTCTCTGTTGAAAAGTTCCCTTTTTGCTGAAGAGTCCTTTCTCTGCTGAAAAGCCCCCATCTTGCTGAAAAGTCCTTTCTCTGCTGAGAAGTCCCCTGAATCAGTTATTACAACTAAACTTATTCCAAGAAAGGCCCGTCCTTGTAAAATATACGAACAAATCACACTACGGATGCTGATGGAACTGCGCACGTACGTACATACACAGGTTATTTAGGTAAAATATTTCTCTTCGAACCAAAATGTTCTTTTCAGGAATCGTGTTTCTCGTTCATTTTGCACTTTATTTTCGCAATCTGTAGTTCACTGCCCAATTTTATGCGACTAAATTTGTGTTGGTTTTTGTACTATCTGTTTCTGGAATATGTGAAATAAAAAGCATAAAATTTATGCCCATTCAGAAGTGAAACTACATCACATGTTTCAAAATATACTGCAGACCACCCAAGCGTTGGAAAATAAATACAAACTATATGTACCATTTTTTTCGAAACGGGTGCAGACAAATTTCAGTCAATGTAAGGTCGGTTTTGATGCGCGCTCGGTGGAAACGTGAAAAATAGCCTGCTGTGGAAAGTCCCCTTTTGCTGAAAGTCCTTTCTCTGCTGAAAAGTCCCCTTTTTGCTGAAAAGTCCTTTCTCTGCTGAAAAGTCCCCTTTTTGCTGAAAAGACCTATCTCTGCAAAATAGTCCCTTTTTGCGGAAAAGACCTGTCTCTGCTGAAAAGTCCCCTTTTTGCCGAAAGGTCCTTTCCCTGCTGAAAAGTCCCCTTTTTGCCGAAAAGTCATTTCTCTGTTGAAAAATTCCCTTTCTGCTGAAAAGTCCATTCTCTGCTGAAAAGTCCCCTTTTCCTGAAAAGTCCTTTCTCTGCTGAAAAGTCCCCTGTTTGCTGAAAAGTCCTTTCTCTGCTGAAAAGTCCCCTTTTTGCTGAAAAGTCTTTTCTCTGCCGAAAATTTCTCTTTTGCCGAAAAGTCCTTTCTCTGCTGAAAAGTCCTTTCTCTGCTGAAAAGTCCCTTTTTGCAGAAAAGACCTTTCTCTGCTGAAAAGTCCCCTTTTTGCCGAAAAGACCTTTCCCTGCTGAAAAGTCCCCTTTTTGCTGAAAAGTCCTTTCTCTGCTGAAAAGTTCCCTTTCTGCTGCAAAGTCCTTTCTCTGCTGAAAAGTCCCCTTTTTGCTGAAAAGTTCTTTCTCTGCTGAAAAATCCCTTCTCTGCTGAAAAGTCCCCTTTTTGCCGAAAAGTCCTTTCTCTGCCGGAAAGTCCCCTTTTTGCTGAAAAGTCCTTTCTCTGCTGAAAAGTCCCCTTTTTGCTGAAAAGACCTTTCTCTGCTGAAAAGTCCCCTTTTTACTGAAAAGTCCTTTCTCTGCTGAAAAGTCCCCTTTTTGCTGAAAAGTCCCTTCTCTGCTGAAAAGTCCCCTTTTTGCTGAAAAGTTCTTTCTCTGCTGAAAAATCCCTTCTCTGCTGAAAAGTCCCCTTTTTGCCGAAAAGTCCTTTGTCTGCCGGAAAGTCCCCTCTCTGCTGAAAAGTCCTTTCTCTGCTGAAAAGTCCCTGTGTTGCCGAAAAGTCCTTTCTCTGTTAAAAAGTCCCCTTTTTGCTGAAGAGTCCTTTCTCTGCTGAAAAGCCCCCATTTTGCTGAAAAGTCCTTTCTCAGCTGAAAGGTCCCCTTTTTGCTGAAAAGTCCTTTCTCTGCTGAAAAGTCCCCTTTTTGCTGAAAAGACCTTTCTCTGCTGAAAAGCCCCCTTTTTGCCGAAAAGTGCTTTCTCTGCTGAAAAGTCCTTTCTCTGCTGAAAAGTCCCCTTTTTGCTGAAAAGACCTTTTCGCTGCTAAAAGGTCCCTTTTTGCTGAAAAGACCTTTCTATGTTGAAAAGTCCCCTTTTTGCTGAAAAGTCCTTTCTCTGCTGAAAAGTCCCCATTTGCTGAAAAGTCCTTTCTCTGCTGAAAAGGCCCCTTTTTGCTGAAAAGTCCTCTCTTTGCTGAAAAGTCCCCTTTTTGCTGAAAAGGCCTTTCTCTGCTGAAAGGTCCCCTTTTTGCTGAAAATGTCCTTTCGCTGCTGAAAAGTCCTTTCGCTGCTGAAAAGTCCTTTCTCTGCTGAAAAGTCCCCTTTTTGCTGAAAAGTCCTTTCTCGTGTTTTGACCCGGAATGACACCTAACACGCCTTACTTTCGTCATGATCTCTCTTGAGTGATGCATTTTGCATCCATACTCGCGCGCACCAATGACTTACGCGCATCAATGGCCAACCAGTGCACGCCAACATACTGCTCTTTGAAGTTGGAAGGCACCTGTGTACAGTATACATCGGAAGGAGGACGGTGTGTTGATACAGGGTCGGTCTGTGCAAATATTTACCGATATGGTATTTGTATTGTTCATTCTGAGTCCCTCGCTTTGGCGTTGTTGCAAGCCTATGGCGGATTGAGTTCGATCTGTGCGCGTACATATACTCTTTTGGGAGAAACTTTTCAAAAGTGTTGCCTGATCCGTAAAGCACACGCAACTGGCGCAGCCAGCTGAGTTTCGTAGCATTTTGCAAATCACTACGTTAGACTTGTGTGTTGAGCGGCTGGCAGTCATGTGACCGCTGCAACTAAATACACACATAATGGGCTTTACGGATCAGCAACGCGTTTGAAAAGATTCTCCCAAAATGATTGTCGGAGTATTTGTGCCGTTTTCATTCGCATCGACGGCGCTTGATGCATCAGACCCAGCAATCAATCAAGCGCGCTTGCAGATATCATGAAAAGCAGAACAATGGACCCTGAACATGATATATATCATGAAATTATTAACATGAAAACGTTGCTAATGCCGCCACTGTATATGTGTAGTTTGCTGGCATGAGTAATCTACGAAGTTCACCTATTACCAGTGCTCGATTGCCAGGATTGTTTGTAAAGGATAGCGATGCGGAATATTAATCGGGCCAAAAGTGAGATGTGACCAAAACCATATGGCAAAAAGCGATAGTCTGCAATGTCTGTATTCTGTCGCAATTTTCACAACGCTCGCATCGTTAGTTAGTAAAGATCATTGGAACACAAGCACGGGGGATGAGTACATACATGATAAATTGACGTGAACAAAAAGCTGGCCGCGTCGAACGCGCCCATTTGAAAGCGCATTTTGTTTCGGCGTCTGTATTGTGTGATTGTTGCTACGGTTAACGAGACGGAACTAGGTTAATAACAAGCCAACGCGTCCCGCTAACGCACAGTCACAGGGCGTATTCAGCCGCAGCTCATCTGATAATTGATTTCGACTGTCTCCAGAACAGCGAGAAAAGTACATCAATATAGATGATCAAACGACCATGTTCATGGTCACTGTTGTTCTGTCGCTAACTGTGGCTGGTGCATCTGCAGAATTATCGAGCCCAAGTTAGTGTGGTGAGGTGATGGTTCAGGATTTAAATGAAACTGTCCAGGAACGTGCTGGCATTCTGAGTTTAGGAGAGTTGCACAATGGATGCATGCAATAGTTTACAACTTGTGCGGATTTCAGTAAACACAGTATGGCGTAGGTATTATGTTTTGTGATGGAGTTGTGTTTGACCCAGCGTTTAAAATATATGACCCTACTGGAAAAAATTTTACGTTATAAACACAGTGCACATTGTTTGCATCAACTTGCCAAAGAAAATTTAAGAAACTTTGTTTGTTAGGAACGTTTGTTGAAGCGACGAATACAGCCCCACCCCGGTCAAAAATTGGCCACCGGCTCCAATTTGACTGTCTGCAGGTCTGTCCGCCGCGGACGTTCTGTGCGCGGCACAAGGCACGCTCGCGGCCAGGGCGGCCAATCGTTGCATTGTGAAGACGCTGACGGCGACCGGCGACCAGAATCTAGCCAATAATTGTCCTGCCATAGCTGGCCTGAAGAACGGACGACTCGCGTACGCGTACAGCCGCCCGATTTGGAATGTGCTCGTTGCCGATGAGGGCATCGCCTTGGACACCAGTTATCGCACGTCCAGCGTGAGTTTGCATCGATATGATATGCATAGTCCACCTACAACAGGGTTGGTCAAAATAAAAGTTTTTTTTGAAAAAAGTTTTCGAAAGAAAATTTCTCAAAATAATGTTTTTAAATTTATTTGTGGTGAACAAAACGGTCTAAAACCTCCAAAGGTGGTTTTTGGAAGCTATTTTTGTCATTTCTTCTCAGAATGTATGGCATGTACCAACGTTGTACTTTGATGTCACGCTCACACCGGGGAGCTCGAAGTCCATTAGATACGATCACTCCAGTGACCACACAAGTGTTTCAACAGCTTACTATATGAATTCTGTGTGTTTGGTGAATAGCTCTTACTAATTTGACCATCAACTGCGATCTGGTAGCACAGAGCAACAGCCATCACCCCACATTAAGTTTGGACCATTGGATCGTGATTCGCGACGATATCACGAAAACACCTTTCATACGTGATGTTCGTCAAGTCACAAAACTTTTTACACGTTTTTGCACGTTTTAGCGGCGGATTTGTTCAATTTTTGCCAAATCGGGCTTTTAAAAAATCAATTTTTATTAAACTACAATTGTTTAGGGTTCGGTCAGATAGATGCGGACTGCGGACGTTAAAGGACTATATCCAGGGTTGGATCAAAAAAATTTTTATTATCGAACTTTTTTTAAAAAAAAAAACTTTTTAAAGTTTTTTTTAAAAAAATCACTTTTTTTATTCCGGACCCCCAAAAAGTTGGTTTCTTGAAGAATGAAATTTCTGAAATCATGTTAGTAAGGTATGTTTTGAGGGACACTAAAGAGAACTTTTCCACTGACTTGCATGTTTGCGCCGATCAATTGCGGTCTAACCCCTTCGGTTATGACTTTGTTAATCTCGAAGGTAACTTTGTGGGTACACAGTATATCACAAGAGGGAAGGCCAGTCTTCTGTTTGTGAATTGGTGGATAGATTTTAGGAGAGGAAAAGACGTACAACAAACTCATTTTGTGTCCCAAAAACAACAAATGACTGTTCCACGACCGCTGCAACCAGGCGAGCAACGTGGAGTCTGTCGGTAGCTTACGACACGCTCAATAACGGCACAGTATACGGTATGGGGCGTCCTATATTATACCTGCAGCGGTTGTTGGGATATCTGGGCACTGTATGAGTCCATCACAACAGCATTTCAAACTGAAATATAAGCGCCGCAGGCAATTTTTTGAGAATCATGAGTGATAAAACACATGAAAACATGCCTTTTTCCTAAAAAAAGTCAGAAAATAACGAAAAAAAGTGAAAAAAATAATAAAAAAGTGGCCTTACTTTTTAAAATTTTAAAATAAAAAAGTGGCCAACTATTTAAAAAAAATGTTTGCAAAAAAATTTTTACTTTTTTTTAATCCAACCCTGTCTATATCCAATGCCTGTAACCGCATCTACTTGGCTGTATTTGCGGACTGCGGACAACCGAAACATTTTTGGCTTTGTTTGCTGGTGTGCTTACAACACAGGGTTTGTCAATTAGCAAACTTCTGTGTTCTCTGCTGTTGTTGCCTGAATCATCAAGGGCGATCGCAACACTTTATGCCATGTTTGATTTGACTAATGAGTACGCGATTTTGAGAACTGTCATTGCAAATGTGAGACAAAAAGTGATATCGACACCAGGTGTGGACGCAAGCTCGCCACTGATTGGTTAGGCGATTGTGTGACATTTTTCAGCTCATTGCCGTCCGGATTTATATTATTGTCGGCTGTGAGAGTCCGCAAAAAGAGTCCACACTGGCCTTTGTCTCATGTACAACCGGCTTAATGATGTCGTTTCCTACCGTTATTTTGAGAACCCCAACACGTGGACCGCGCTCATACAGACAGACACCAGCAATGAGCCGGCCGGCGGATGGAGTCTGAGGCGCGCGGACGGTTCACATTTGGATGTGCCCGATGATGCTATCCATTGGAGACCCGGCGAGCCCGACGATGCGTTCACAATTGATCCGAGTGAGTAACGGAGATCTTGAGAGCACAAAGAGGAGCGAAGGCTGCAGCGTGATGCTTTTTCTGCTTCAAATCACCACAGTGTCGTCGCAATGTTTCAGGTAACCCTGGGCCATTTGATTTCGCGCTGTTCCATTCATATGGCACCGGATACGTGGACGTGCCGGATCATTCTTCTTTGACAACTCTACATTCTCTCTGCGAATACGGTAAGATTACGGTGATACTGCATGTTAGGTAACCAAGTTGTAGACTGTGAGTACATATCTCTGTTTCCGTTTACGAGCCACCAGTGGTTCGCCAAAGCGCACCGGTTGCGTTTGGGTAGCGATTGGCCTATATCATCGTCGGAAGCTGGGTTAAATGAAACATAAGCAACAAAAACAGTGCAATCATTAGCTTTTGCGCCCGTACTCTGGTCAATGAGAGACCTCCCAAGTGCAAAGAAAGGTTGTTTAGACAACACATGTCCAAAAACTCATATGTAACCAGAATGACAGAGCTTAAAAGTTCCAAAATTGTACCTCACTGCGTTAAAACTGTTTGTACCTGGCGCACAAGGCGGCTTCTAACTTTTTCCCATCTTTCTTTTCTTACAAAACTTTGTGGGCCCAGTGAAACATCGCGAAGCAAGGAATTGATAGCCTATGTGGTTAAATCTAGATTTCCCATGCCTACATAGTCTCCATTTCCTGAAAAAAATGGCCGCAAAACAAACGCGGTCAGCATTCAACTTCAGAGTCGGTCAAATAAGTGCCATGATCGTGACATTATCGCACATTCAGAATTTGTCGACCCACTACCCGTGCACTTCGTATTCGTCGGTGAAGGCTTCGTGCTTTCGGATACGTTGGTTTTCAAGCAAATGATCGCTCCCACCACCATTGGCTGTACCATCGCCTGCAAGGATGCCTACGTTTGTGCAGCATTCGGTGCGTCAAACTTATGTATATGCGTGGTTAAAGGGGGCCTTTCTCATTTCAAACAATTGCCAAACAATTTGAATTGCGTTCAAACTTTGCACGTAACTAAATGTTGTTAAACTCTCACACACCAAGAACCCAATTTGCAGCATGCGACCAGGAGATGCACTTCAAGGGGAACATCCGGGAATAAAGTGTGCCGTGGCCCAGCCCGATTTATACCTGCGCATTCAGGCAAACTGCTTGATCGAAAAGGTATCAAAGCGAATGAATGTTTCGCATGAAACTTGCAACACCTCTAACTATGGAATTTCGCTTTTCTTCTTATTTCGAATTTAAACTAATTGTTCCAGCGTGACAAGCAGACCTTAAAGGGTGTGTCTAACGTCTCCTAACCCCATGTTTTTTGGGCGGAATTGAAAGATGCCCCCGAAAGGCCGCCGTGTGCAAAAAACCGCGTCTTCTAACTCGCTAAATCGCGAAATCTTGAGGGTTACTTTTCGAATAAAATCAATTTCCGGACACAAAATTCAGACTGAGCTGACGGAAAAAAGCTACGAAGCGAAACACACACAAACCAGCTTCTATGTGTTAAATGAAACATTCATTGTGTCCACAGTCAAGCCAGCAGCCAGAGCGGTGTGTGTTGAGCGTCTACGTGCATTGTATAGGCGGCTGAGCCGCGCTTAAACATGCAATGACTGGAGTTTTGTGTCCGGAAATTGATTTAATTCGAAAAGTAACCCTCAAGATTTCGCGATTTAGCGAGCTACAAGACGCGGTTTTTTGCACACGCCGGCCTGTCGAGGTCATCTTTCGATTGCACCTCATAAAAAACGGGTTTAAGAGACGTTAGACACACCCTTTAAACTCTCACATACCAAGAACCCAATTTGCAGCATGCGACCAGGAGATGCACTTCAAGGGGAACATCCGGGAATAAAGTGTGCCGTGGACCAGCCCAATTTATACCTGCGCATTCAGGCAAACTGCTTGATCGAAAAGGTATCAAAGCGAATGAATGTTTCGCATGAAACTTGCAACACCTCTAACTATGGAATTTCGCTTTTCTTCTTATTTCGAATTTAAACTAATTGTTCCAGCGTGACAAGCAGACCTTAAAACATTTAGCAGCCAAGCATGAACAATTCGTTGCAATTCGAAATAAAACGAAAAGCGAAATTCTATAGTGAGACAGGGGCAAAAATCGTGCGAAACATTCTGTGCCTTTGGATGCGCGCAGGTAGAAATTGGGCTTTTCCAAATTTGATTTTGTTCCCGGATGTTCCTCTCGAAGGGCATCTCCTGGCCACGTACTGAACGTTAGACCTCCGACGTGTTTGACCTTTATGACGCCTTGCCAACTGTCAAAAGACATGCGAGGTTTTAAGAGGCTTTGAAATGTGAAAGGCCCCCTTTATTTGTCATGACTAGTGTAATTTCGTATGGCTGTAGCTTCACCGTCGCATTATATACAGTATACCACACGATACAATACTCGAGAGATTTCCACTGAGGCCACAGAATTGTGAAAAATAACTCTTGAAAAAAGTTTGCAAATTTATTGCTGCTTGTTTTAATGCCATGATGCCTTAGGGTATTTGCATGCTTCGAAAATGGTTTAATTCGTCCATTTTTTTATTTACAGGTCCTACTGATGGGTAAGGTCATGCCGATATTATAGGAATAACAATTATGTAGTATGTACTTCTTGCAGGCTTCAATCAACAGTCGGGTGAATGCAAGCTGTACTGGATCCATAGCCAACATCCTAATTTTGCGGCGAACAAAGTTGCGAGCAATGGAAATGATTTGTTCTATGATTGGGTGGACTGAATTAATCGTTCTATATAATATAAGGAATATAATAAGGATATAATAAGTAATAATAAGGAAATCGTTCTATATAATGTACCAAAAAATGGCTTCAATTTTCTTCCAATAATGGTCTCAATTGTACAAAAAGCATTTTTATGCTGTGTACGAAAGCTTGAAAAATAACGTTTGTCACAGCACAACATTATCATATCACGTATAAGTATCCTTTTTGTGCTTCAAAAGTTGAGGATGGGGTTATGTTAATGGAGACCTTCTATTTCGATTTCGAGCCGGTTGGTTGGGTTCAATCAATGAGCGGGGTTCTATCTCAGACAGTAAGGTATGCCATTATTTTCACTAATTTATGCCCATGTTCCTCAGTTGAAGAATTGATCTTTGTGTGTTGTAAAAACATTAAAAGACCTGTTCACTGTGGGATTTCGGCCCTGTTTGGGACACTTGGATACCACTAAGACTACCGTGTGAAGCCCTAGCCATTTCTTGTCAACGTTTCCTACTCTTGTATTTTTGTACGTATATGTATAGTGCTTCAAAAATGGCGTGGATTAAAA
The DNA here is from genome assembly GCA_030248065.1 of Rhynchonema sp. JSB1_4. Classification (NCBI taxonomy): domain Eukaryota; kingdom Metazoa; phylum Nematoda; class Chromadorea; order Monhysterida; family Xyalidae; genus Rhynchonema; species Rhynchonema sp. JSB1_4. The sequence goes on from JASAMV010007114.1 coordinate 33,919, forward strand.
TTTAAAGTGCTTTGAAACGTCTTTCGTTGCAGAAAGTCACGTGAGAAAGACAAGACCGGCCCGGACCGATGACAAAATTTGATTTTGCACACACTGTGTTTTGCAGGAATTGTAGTTGCTGATCCCCAAGGTGCTGTTAGGAAATGGTTAAGGAAGTGAACAGGTGCTTCACCAATGATATAATGACATTGAAGAAGCCTGGTTCAAGCTATAGTGTAAGACTGTTTCTCCCTTTTGGACCACCCTATTACGTTCATCCTTGATGGTTTATTTGTTAACAGCTGTGTCGATTGTGTTTATTGTTACGCTGGCAGAACGCAACGACGGAGAAACAACGAGCAACAATTTATGCAGCATGTAGTGGAGTTCACCCACAGCACCAATTTTCGGCCAATTCGCTTGGCCCAAAACCCTTCTCAAAACCGGCGTATTTTTGGAATTTGGTGTCGCTCCAATGTTTGTTGGCTTGATTCAACACAGACAAATGAGAGGGAAGCAGCAAGAAGCGATACGCACTAGCAGATAGCAAATACTGCTCTGCTTCTTGTCCGCGACACAAGCTTTATCAGTTCGTTTACTCAATGGAACGATACGAAAATAACCCGAAGAAAGCAGATGGTCACGAAGATAAGAAAATGCACTGCTTCACAGCTGCATAAGAAAAAGCACTGCTGTCAGAATGAGCCAACATTTTAACTTTATCTACTTTGTACATATCCCACAAGTATCAAGAAGTGACCAAAGCAATAATATTCCTTCAGTTTTCGTCCATTTTGCTCTCATTTTTGCACTGTGATGTGGTTGCGCAAGTGAGCGTTTTTTCAGCATGTTAAAAAGAGCGGTGAATTTAGCGACGCTACTGGTCGGAAATGGAACTTTTGTTAATCACATGAACTTCCAAAGCGTACATGTGACTATAGTCTATGTGACCCACGTATCTAGCGAAATTTTTCAACAGATCAAATTTTAGGTCCCCCCTCACTCGTATACCTTGGGCTTGTGTCACATAAAATGCTGTATTTGGGGATCAAAAGCCACTTACCTAGCCGGGAATGTTGCGGAATATTTGTAGAACGTGATGTTTCATCAGGAATGTTAAGTGGAGCTTCAATGGTGTCCGTATCGTTTTTGTACATCTGCGTCAAAATCCGCCTCTTCAAAATGTTCCCAGCAGTAGACACGTTCTCATTCGTAAACAGGCAGGTCTTTTATGTTTGGTACTGAAGATCCTGCCCTGACTTTGTGTTTTGATTTCAGAGCGCCACCGTCGTTACTTCATCATTGTGGATAATTGCCCCGTCAACAGCAACATCAAGCGGATAGAACGCAATGAAGCTCTGGTTTGTGTAATCACTGTCATCCCGTGCGTAGTTTAAGGTGAGTTTGGGACACCGACGGTAGTTATTGGTGTACTGTAATCACCAGAGGCGTGCTAACAGTCAAGTATTTATTAGTAGATGAGCAAGATCATGACTCGTCACGAATATCGATGAGTCACGCACAATGAACGATTAATCTTGATGGACATTAAATAATTGATAATTGCGAAACAGTTACGAAATAAGGTAACGTTGATGCAAACGATCGAGTTGTAGAAACGAGAGAGAATCCCGTACAGACATAAGGTTATACGTAAGTTAATGTTTAGGTTTTTTGGTCACTCATAAAGGCCCAAAACAAAGTCGGCGACTAGATTATTTTAATCACATTTTCAATCACGTTGGTTTGCCAGCCCAAACACGATCCAACTGTCACTGCTGAAAGCACTGTAACCCAAACACAGTGAATCTCCACCAGGCCCCAATGGCACCGTCTGGTTGTCTGTAACATTAACTTGCATCTTGTGCATAAAATGATTAAAACTATTGCTTGTGGACTACCTGGTCAGTCCCGATCCCGGTCCCGGGATCCCGGGTTTTCAAAACAGGGATAGCAGCTTATTATTGTGCGACGGTTCAGTCCCGCGGCACAGGTTCAGACCCGGCCATTCAGGCCCGGCCGATTCAGACCCGGCTTGAGCCAAAGCCTAAGCCTACAAATGAGCCAAAAATGCTGGGCCCGGAATCGGGCGGGTCTGAAAAACTGGGCCTGACAATCTTGGGCCTGAACTTCCGGGCCTGAAAAGTCGCGGAATAGCAGCTTATGAATACTGATGCCGCAGTGGGTGCGTCCACGTCGCCTGCCACCCATAGTGCCACGATGGCCACACCCTGCCAGTGGCCGTGTGTGGACACTTGCTGAATGTATGACAAAAATAATAAATGTCATATTTGTCATTAATGTCACACGCATCAACAAGTGTACATTACAGCACGACTGTATTGTACACTTGTTGACTGTGTGTGACAAAAATGACATTTATGACAAATAACGCAGCATTCAGCAATTGGGTGAATTATAACAGTCAAACTGCACGAACATAACTTGGCGGAACGTGAAGAAGTGTACAATACGGTCGTGCTGTTTTGAACACTTGTTGATTGCACAAAACATTATTGTAATAAATGTCATACAGTCAACAAGCGTACAATACAGTCGTGCTGTAATGTACACTTGTTGACGCATGCATTAACTGTGCTTGGTTTATTTTTGTCACACAGTCAACAAGCGTACAAAACATCCCCCCGTGCGGTTGTACGGTTGTTTACAGTCAACAAGTGTCTAGTTACCGCCAGTGACCGGTGAAAACGACACGGCAACGAGCCGAACGACACTGGCCACGTGGCTGGCCAACCAGAACCACAGAAGATACATCGCAACGAACGTTGACGAGCGACAGGTCGAATGACGTGTCGTACATCCACACACCCGCCGGTCGCGAAGCAGCCAGAGCGGGAAAGCCAAGAGTCGGAACAGCTATGGATGGACGTGTTGATCGACTGCAGGAACAAACAATGTCGCACGCAGCAACCAAGAGCATACAAAAACGCATTCAACTCGCAAGCGACAAACGCAACGACGTAGCTCACCCAAATACAGCCTGGTCTAACGATGAAGTATAGCACATGACAACTACAATGTCCAACCAATTCAAGTGCCCTTTGTAAGTATACTGCGCTGTAAGTGGAGGATTGATGGTCCTACACCCCTGTACCACTAACGATCGCAGCAGTGTAGAACCGGTTGAAAGTACTTTGCGATCAAAAAAATCCACCTTGCCCGATAGCTTTGACCGAACACAGAACATGAGTGGAAAATTATTTATGTGTGCCTGTTGTCCAATCAAAGTGATCCCCGCAGTCATGAGCTTGACCCAGCTAGACGGAACCTTTTTCCGTATGATCAGACGAACGTCCTCTGTCCCACACATTGCGGATGAGACCACATCTGATCATTTGAGGCGTAACCATCAGATCAAACTGTCGTAGACGGTGTTATCTGCGATGGTTGGGGTTCATAATCATCAGGTTGTTGTGTGTTTTAATAAGTGCTACCGCAAACGAGACGAGCAGAAAACATTCAGATAGAACATCCTGATCACCAGCTGACAACAAGCAGGTACGACATGCCATTGGAAAACAAGCAGCTCAGATATGACGGTGTCGAATTGTTTGAGTTGAAGAATTACGTTTCTCTGCTCGAGTTAAAACTGGGATTCTAAACGTCCAAGCGAGCCATTGCCATCCAAAATAAAACGCAATGTTCGCAAAACGGGAGAACCAAGCCGAACGAAGCAAACAATGATCCTGCAAACAATGTTTAAGCGAGCCCATCCATTCAACTAAGTTCGGGTGAGTGCTATTTTTCATGTTAAAACGAACAGGCTGTATCACATTTATCTTTCAGAGCTTGCACAGATTGACAACATCATCGAGGAATGGTTTTGAATCACGATTTTTTTGAATTTTGAATTACCCTTTGTGGAATCAGCGTGCGCACTTAACTTCGCTGCATGTGCACGTCGTTGGCAGAATACGTTCGTTACAACCGATGTAGTATTTCACATTTTAATCGAAAATTAGCCGGTCTTGCAACACACTGCCATTCCCGAGCAAACAACAAGTTTGATTTCTTATGAAGTACTCTGGTGAATCCCGCAAGTCACAATGGCCTTCATGCAAGCGTTCGAAACCACACGCCAAGTTTTCCAAAACCAAAACATTTGTCAGTTGTCAGTCATTTTCCTCTGCCCCTCAAATTTGTGACCAAAGTAACCTTACTGGACTTCTGGAAAGGCGTGTTCACAAAACAGCCTCTTCCACGGTATTCAAGCCCTCTTTCAGGTCCTTTTGTGAATTGCCAACTTGCATGAAACCTTGAAAGTCATCGATTACCCACCCACATCTCCAATTTTTAGCCCATTGAGGGCCGATATCGATTAATCACAAAAAAATCCCATCTCTCAACCGGCATATTTTTGGAACTTTGAGTTGTTCAGGACTATTATTATGCTTATGCCCGGTTTGATTCAACAGACAAATACATAACAGCAAAGAAACACTGCGCAGCACCGGTTATTGGACGGCGCAAATACTGCTCTGCTTCTTGGCTGTGGACACAAGCTTATCAGTTCAACCACGTTTACTCAATGGAACGCTGCTAGAATTACCTGAAGAAGCAGACACGGTCACGAAGATAAGAAAATTCCCTGCTGCATGTGGGTAAACTTTACCTACTTTGTGCATATGCCACAAGTGCATCTATAAACATATCAAGAAGAGACCACAGTAAGATTATCCCGTCAGTTTCTTTTTACATTTTACTCCCATTTTTGCACTGAAAAATGATCATGCCAAATGAATGTGTCTTACATGTTAAAAAAGGGGGTTGCATTTACACTAGGTATGCTGCTGGTCGGATCTTTTTCTTTTCTTTTCTTTTCTCAATCACAAACCATCAAAGCACGTGTGTGCCCCTAATTTATATGACCCAAATCAATGTTGATTTTTTCAAAGAGACCACTCGCTAATAATTGCAGCACCAACCGTTCCCGTTTGGCATGGTCTTGTTGAGACATCAGGATCACATGGTTTGTCGCAGGTGAGACATTTTTGTATATATGTATGTCCATTATCTACGTACAGTAGTAGACTAAACATAGGCACGTACAATTAGTGTTTTTTTATCAGGTGCGACTCAATCGTTCACCTGATCTGTGCTTTCATTCATGGCTGTCATCATGTCGCTCATGATAAATGTGGGGCAACTCCACGGGCGATTTAGAAACAGATGCACCGGACCGAACCGCACCCGATACCCTGTCAGAGTCGACCAACACTACAGAGCAGCATCCCACGTGTGGGGTGCTTTGTCCAGGGCCTTATCATGACCGACACCCAAGACAGATAAAGTGGAAGGAGCGATATCAAACTGTGTCACTGGATTCGGTTACTCTTGCCAATACCAAACGTATGCGAACAAGCAGTAGGAAACTAACAATTTTTCAAATAAATACCTACACTACATCAGGGAAATAATGGTGAAGGGCGCAAAAACAAAGGTTCATCAACACCGACCAGGCCTGACAGGACAGTAAAATGAATTGGACAAAAACGCTCACATTATTCGCTTTTGGCCCTGAACCCATCGGTGCGCAGGATGATTCGAGGCGAATACGCTCACGTGAAAACGTCGAATTATCCTGCACAACACGCACGCGATTTCAGCACCATAGGCTCAGCGCCGGTGTACAGTCAACGTTTTCAACGGAAACTCCATAAAAGAATATTTAGGACAATCTACATAATTTCTTAATTTCATTTTTGAGGACCAGCACCTGGTCACACGAGACCAGGCGCCGGTTATACCGGAGTTCAGGCTCGCATTTTACATTCAATGAAAGTGAAGCAAATCATCAAGCACAATCGAGCTGGCATGTTAAGTTGTTGGGCCAACGGAACGCCGTGGTCCGTTTGTGAAACATTAGTTTTCTCCTTTGTGACGCGGGCGGTCACTCTGGCAATCATTCAAGGTATGGGATGCTGATGACGTGCTTTATTTGTTGTTTGTTACGATTCCCACTGAACACTTTGTAGGTGGGTGGTTCTAATTTAAATCGGCTGTTTCTCGAAAGTCCCTTTTTTGCAGGTGTAAAAAACACAACACGACTGTAACACGGTCGACCGCCTCGGCCAATATTCTGAACGTCAACCTTCCTCATTTGCTCCCCAGGTGTGGTGCCTGAATAAAGTTTGGAACTCACTCCAACGTACATATGAGAACTACACATAATAATGCATGGGTTGGCCGATAGGCAAGTCCTAGACTTAAGGCCACTTTATACTTTGTCTCATTGCGATACACGCAACATTTTCTGAAGCGCTGATTGGCTCGTGCGCACGCAACAGCCAATCAGCGCGCGAGAAAATGTTGCGTGTATCGCTACGAGACAAGTATAAAGTGGCCTTTACAGTACACATCACGATCACGACTACCATAGGACCATTCAATGATTCGGAGCAAATTGGCTAGAGCACTGACTTTTTGGCTCCTTTTCAAGTTGAAATAGACCATGAAGCAAACAGACAAATTAATTTTTTTTCCGCGAAAGTCCCTTTTCGTGTCAGAAGCTAAATAAAGTACAACTGCTACTACTAAATGGAAACAGAACACGCCCAAACCAAACCAACTGAATCCATCCCAGCCCAAACCACGATCCTCACGCTTGGGACAGAATGGTCTCCACAATCACCACTGCACATCATTTGTTCAGGCAAGCTCACTCAGCCATGGCAGCTACCAGCAAATGAACCCGGTAATTTCAGGCCAGCAACTTACCCCAATAATGTTACGCTTCGTCTTGGTTGAGCTTGTGTATATGGTGACACATAAAAACCAATCGATCAGTATTATCATTTTTCCATTCACAATTTTAGCTTAATTTCCTTTTTGTGCACTCGTGTGTAAGGATGGATTCGCTCTTAGAAATTTAGCTGTTTGCTTCGGAGCACGAAGTCGTAATAATAGCTTAATCACTATTCAACTTCAAAATAACAACTTCCGTTCCAATTCATTAGCGGTGAGTATTCATCTTTTGTGTTTGTGAGCAGACTTTATCCGCGTATTCGTTCTTTCAGAGCAACTCCACTCCTCAGCAAACTCATTGCAGACGACCGTATGACAACAGTTGAATGAGACGACAAATCCCGCTGTTTTTTTACAGTATTAATAAATTTGTTATCTAGAGCACCGGATTGTCTCTGAGGTCCGACTTCAATCAAACTGTTAATAGCGATTCGCTAAAGGCTATGAAGCAATGTATACCATTTTCTATCAAAAAAAGGTGGCGTAGAGATGTCGAAACAGACAGCTCAAGCCCAACCATTATCGTCAGCGGCCACTGCTGCCTGATAAATCCACGATACAAACGCCTGCGTGGGAAGTATACAGAACTGGGTGTGTACAAGGCATGTAAAGTATGGAAACTCTTTTTGTAAGGCTCGTAGATCTCAGCCACGTTGTTTTAAGAAACATTTTTTCAACCCTGATCTCAACCGTTATTGCCGGTAGAGACAGTTGTGCAATGCGTTCGAAAGCACAGGCGATCTAGCTTTTTGTGGTGAAATTTGGTGTGGTCATGTGCTGCTGCAATTGAGTTGTGCAAAGAATTGTGAATGACGATTGTTCCCGCGACTTGGGCGGGATGTTATAAACAAATAAATTATCCGTCACAAGTAAATTGCACAGGCATGAGCAACGATCGACACCAAGAGAGACTGCTTATTTCGAAAGCACATACATTCTCTAACAATGTGTGTGCATTGATCCCGAGTGCCATTTCTCCTCAACCGTGCCTGTCTGTCACCATTCCAGTAACCCCGGATTCCAGATGCTTTGTAAGCGAGCATTTTAATCAAACTGCAATGAATT
>JASAMV010007115.1:0-11107 GCA_030248065.1 Rhynchonema sp. JSB1_4
ACTCGTTGCGGTTGAACGCAACATGTCAAGAGGGTGAGATAAGTAAAGTCACGTTTTTAACGGGATGCTTTCTGATATTTTTCTTTTTTTACTATCTCAAAGTTGAAATGAGCATCAGCCATGTCGCAGGCGCTTATATGCAAAAAAGCTGCGTATGTACGGCACGCCAGAGTGTCGTTGTACATAAATTGATTACGAACATTTGATAAGGCAATGAATCAGCTTCCTTTCAGGACGTTAGGAGTTGATAAGCCCTGAACAGTTTTGCAATAAAGTGCACAGCGTTTACGAAGCATCCTATTTTCAACAAAGCTTCTCTGAGCAAACAAACAACAACAACGTTAGCTGCACGTACGTCATCCACAACTGCCCTGGTTTCGGTAAAACATTTAAATCAGTGCTTGACGCATTAGATCTTCAAGAAAACCGTTGTTCCTTGAAAAAAATCACGACCGCGTGAAACAACTACTAAGATGGTGACAATAGCCAAACAACCAAACCTGGCAATACCAAGATACAGAGTATGCGGTTAGGTTACACTGTTCATTCAACAGAAATTCAAAACAGAGCCTTTTGGACTGTCACTGAAATTCACGGGTGCACGGGACGTGATGATACCCCGACACTGAACTGCCGCGAAAATGCATACAGTTCGTTATCCATGGTGAACTGATTGCGGGACCCGTCATTATTCTTGATCACCACCAAAAATGTTCACCGGATGGTAATGCTAACTTCATTGTTTGTGACATATGGGGGGAGACCAAAAATATCGTTAAATAATGGTTGCCAGCATATGACGCACTGTTGTATCATGAAAAGCAGGGTTGTTTCAAAAAAAAAGTGGTCAATTAAAAAATTTTTTTTTAAAAAAAATTTTTTTTTTGAAACTCAGATTTTGCTTTTTTTTTAATAAAAAAAAGTTGCCCAAAATGGGCTGAAATGTCCAAAAATGGCCTTTTTCGAGGCAAAAAAATTGACACTTTTTTCTGTGGACGAGACAATTTTTCCAAAATCGCGCCTGCGGCGCCCTGTATTGTCCCCAAATCCGTACAGGGATGCGCGGGGCTGGTCTTTTATAGTGATGTGGCACCGATAATGTACTACTACATGCTACTACACATGTATATACATAGGTCTGGTGCAAAACCGGGCGCGCAAAGTCGATCTGACGCGCAAGATTTGGGCTGTAATCGATATTTTGATGGTCGTATATCAGATATACGGCATTAGATGCATTAAAATACGTTGTACGGCATGCTACAATACATCAGAGTAACATCGTTAGTGAACATCAACCTCAAACTGGTCGGAGACCATGGAATCTGCACAATACTACCGGGTGTCACCACACAAGTTCGGTCTGAGGCGAAAATTTTTCAATTTTTGAAAAATATGTTGTATCGATTTCATTTATCCTGAAACGTCGTTTGCAACACTTTTTCCAATAAAAAAATTTTTCGTCAAAAAAAAAAATAAAAAAAAAAATTTTTTTTTTAAAAAAAAAGCTCGTTAATAAAAAAATTTTTTTTTTCAACCCTGATGAAAAGGGAACGCCGCGCCAAAAAATAAGAAATCTCGTGGATTTTCGAGTTTTGCGGACTGATCTAAAAAGGTAGCACTCCATTTTAAGAGGGTTCCAATATAACGAATTCCATTATAACGGGGGCCACTGTACACCAACCTATGAAAGCCTGCGTGATGCCGTTTCGTTCCAATGAGCCGGTTTGAAACAGTGGCCTCTCCCCCGTTCAATTGTTGCATTACTGGTAGATGCCGTTAAATACTGTCGTGTGCGCATACAAAATGCGCAGATTTGTGACATAATTTTGTCAGCTGTGTACAATGACAGCCATAACAGATTCCGTCATAACAGCTATCTACAATATTGTTAGCTGCTTGAGGCCTGCAGGCTCTAAGTGCGCAGTGCATAAAAGGCTCCCTTAGGGCTCCACCCAGATAGACCGAAACCCCCGAAACATAAATTTTTCTATGTCCGTATTTCGGGTTTTGAAAAAAAACCCGAAACCCGAAACACGATGCATTATAATAGAAAATGCTTCGGTTTTGTCACTTGTAGCTGGCGTGAACAATTTATATTGTCAGTCGAAACATTTTCGATTTTCATGCTTCGTGTTGCGGGTTTTTTTTGAAACCCGAAACATGGACATAAAAAAATTTACATGTATGTTTCGGGTTTCGGGTCTATCTGGCCGAGCCCTTAGTCATTAGGAAAATGGAAAATGGAAATGAACGTATTTTCAATGTCCGAGTTTTCATTTCTGTTTTCCAACATGACTAAGCGCAAACTGGAAAGTGGAAAATGGAAATGAAACAAAACATTTTCCATGTAAAATCTTTCCAATCGGTGGCCGAAAATTGATCGGAACAGAAAATGCTTTTGTCATCATATGTCAAAACATGACTGCTGCAGAAAATGTTTTATTTCATTTCCATTTTCCAGTACGCGCTTGTAGTCATATTGGAAGATGCAAATGGAAAACTTGGACATAGAAAATATTTTCATTTTCCATTTTCCACTATGACTAAGGGAGCCCTAAGGTGTTCAAAGGCGCACACTAATTCACTATGGGTCTGTAAATGATCACCTATTTATTTAACATTCGTGGTATATGTGTTGGTGACACATGAGCTATTTTGTGCGTCCGTGGTTAGTAGCATACCATTTCATCATCAGGACCATTTATTGTAAATCCCAGGTTTTGCAATTAAGTTACATTTGTTAGCCCAATCAACTGACGGACAAAACGACAGAAAATTCATTTTATACCAATATATGTACATTGGGTCGTTATGAGCATTTGATGGTTTGAGCAACATATAAGTAGGTATTTGACAATTGTAATGAAGCAGTGCCTTGAAAATATGTAGGTGTGTGAGAAATGTCTTTTTCATCGCTAATTGCCAGTAATAAAATATCCACAAAAATGCGCAAGGCGTGAATAGCAGAGACAGGTGTTGACCTCAACCGAACGAGAGGGTCAGAAAGATTTCAGCAACTTTTGATGAAACACACAGTTCAATTGATCTCAAAATAGCACTTGTAAAGTGAACATTTGTGGCAAGCCACACTAGTCATGCAAACTGAAAGCGACCTGTTGTTTAATTTGAGGCCCAGTTAACAGAAGCTCTTGCTGGCTGGCAACACGCTATATAAAACCATTTTTAAAAAATTAATTCGAAAAACTAGGGGCGCGGCGAGAAAGCCGTAATATCGCGGTTTGCGGTTTTGAAAAAGAATATCCAACGTCTTAATCTGCCTGGCCGCACTTGTTACGGTTTTCCTGTTCACCATAACAAGACATTTATTTGCCGTGGCACACACCGGAGATTTCCACTGAAAGCCCAGGGGGCTCCATGCGGAAATTTGCGGGAAATAGGCCCTGCAACCAAGAGAAAAAATCCAAATAGAGCCCCCGGGGCTTCAAGTGGAAATGTAATTACAGCCCTCAGAGGCTCTATTCAGTCGGGATGGGGGGGCCTTTTATGGAGAGTTCCGGCAAAATCACGCAGTGATCCAATCAAACATGGCCGGCAATCGTAGTTCCTGTCTTTGTTCGTCCAAACTGCAGGGTGACACCAGCTCTTGGCCGAGTTGACGGATCCACATTGTAGCGGCCACTTTTTGGCCCAAAACGATCGGGCACGCGGCGTGAAGGGACATTTCGTCTGCAAACATGACAATTTGTGTTTCATAAGCATGGATGAGCTGAGGGCTTATTCTAATGTAGTCCACGCTTGTATAGTCCAACCACGAGCTCATGAGACGACTCTTTTTAAAGCTTGCTTCGCCAGTTTCAAAAATGCGCCGGTTACACGGGTTTTCGCAAGCAAAAGAAAGAGATTGGGCCGAGAGAGATGATGACAAGTTCCAGCTGGCTGACCTCAATTCGTTGCGTGCTTACGCGAACAGCAACGTCGTTCAACACGCAAATGTTTTGGGAGTCAAAGGGAATTTACGCACCGAGGTGGAGAGCGTGTTTTAAAAAAAATACAGGCGTTTCTCTTTCTTTCATTTCCGAAATACGTGAAACCGGAACATTATTGGATCCGTACAAGTCAACTTCAAAATAAGTCGTCTCACGAGTTCGTGGCTGGACTTATACACACATATTTCGTGCTGACACAGGAGTGTGTCTGTTCGTTTGTGGTAAACGATTTTGTCGCGCTAGCCAATTGTATGCTATACTTCGTTATTTCACGCAGCACGAAACAAGTTCTCGCGCGCTGATTGGCCGGTCCGCGCGTGAGAACACCAATCAGCGTGCGAAAATTTGCTTCGTGTTGCGTGAGAGAACGAAGTGTAGTTAGGCCTTTACACGTATGCAGCATAATTGTTCACTCTCGGCTCAAGCCTGATTGTTCCGCGTCGCGCCATGAACACAACTGTCAAGCTGTGCTGGCCCCAAACATGCGTGGACTACAATGGAATTAGCCGAGTTGGGCATTGCTGTTTTTTATTCGGCGATTTTTCAGGCTCCGAAGTTCTGGCCCGACCTGTTCAGGCCCAGTTTTTTCGGCCCGGCCGATTCAGGCCCAGCATACACCCGGGCCTGAGCCAGGGATAAGAAATGTTGGGGTTCCGAAACAAAGTCTGCGTTCTGCATAGTGAAGTGATTGGGACCCGTCATTCTCAACACCAAGCCTGTTCACCAGATACATACTGATGCTATTTTCGTTTTTGATGTAATGTGGGGGAGACAAACAGTTCGTTAAAGCTGCTGGTTAACAACCCTTCGACCGCGCTTGATCTTGGGGGAGTATATATAAACAAAGCTTGGACATCGTGTTACTCGACCCTAATCTGGCGAGCCGATTGGTTGCTTCCTGATGTTTCACGGTCACGCTGAAGTTTGCCCCCGGTGAAAAAAACCGAAAAAATTTGAAACGCTGCTGTGACACGAATAGGTTATTTCAAAGTTTGATACTGGAGTGACACTAACCTCCAACATTGTGGCAAAAACCGCAATGTACAATAGCTATTGAAACGTCCGCATTGTTGAATAAAAAATAAAAGGTTTCAGAAACCTGGTCATTTTTTGTTAGAATTTTGTATTCGTACTCCAATCGGCTCGCTAGGTTAGGGTCGAGTAACACGATGTCCAAACTTTGTTTATGTGTACTACTCCCAGATCAAGCGCGGTCGAAGGGTTGTTAACCAGCAGCTTTAACGGGACCCAATTTACCACCTTAGATTGGATTAGGTTTTGTTTTGCACAGGCCTGCTTCAAACTTCCTTCATTTTTTCTCCTTGTGTAAAAATGTGTGGGTTCCGTGAAACATCACAAAGCAACGAATATATATTTGAAAATCCATTTCCCAAATCTGGGTTTCGGATACCCAGTCTCCATTTTCTGAAAAAAAAATGGCCGCCAACGAACGCGGTCAACATTCAATTGTAGAGTCGATTAAAGTGGAAAACACCGTTATAGTAAATTTCCAAATTCGCTACCGCACAGTGATATGCGCCCCATAGTTAATGTCACGTTCTGAAACGGAACGCTTAGCACGCGCGCAGTTCTGAAACATTTGCGCGCAGCTGCCCGGCTGGCTGGCAAGCTGCACGTGCGTCTGTTGCTCGAATGTTTCAAAAGTTGATTTTCGGGTTTAGAACGTGACATTAACTATGGGGCGCATATCACACTGTGCGGTAGCGAATTTGGAAATTTACTATATCAACAACGAAGAGTGAGTGAGTGACCAACCAAGTTGTCCGTTTGCGCGCATATTGAACCAGAACAGAGCGTCGCCGGCGTTGGGCCGAACCGACACGCCGAGCAGGGGGAACACGGTGCCTGACATTTGGATTGGTGATGTTTCAGCTTTGGGTCATGCATGGGAATGAGTCTGGCCATCACTTCCCCCTCCCTAAATCAGGCAGGCGTTCCAACGAAATGACGCAGTGTACGGAACAGTGTGCAAGTTTCGGCTTGTGTGTATTCATGTTGTCGACTCAGTCCTGATGTCATGTTGGGCGGACGGGCAATTGAGCAAAGCACATTTGAGCAAGACCACTTTGAGCAAGTGAAAAAGAACAAGGGCCAAAAGAGCAGAACCTAAAAAGGAATAGGCCTAACGCTAAGCCTAAGCTCAAGCACAAAACTAATCCCAAGTGGCCTCTGCTCTTTTGGCTCTGCCCTTTTTTCTTGCTCAAGTGGTCTTGCCCAAACGTGCTTTGCTCAATTGCCCTGCCACCGTGTCATATTGCACATACTATGTATTTATAGTGCTCTCTCAGGGCTGCTTAGACCAGAGTTGACGATTTGACGGAAAAACAATTAACCCCATTTCCGGAAGTATGAAGAATTGGGAAAACACGCCAAGATGTAAAATGGAGAGAGCGCCAAACTTGTTGTTTGAGAACCGTGAGAGTGCTGTACCACAAACAATTATATGTACACTCTTAAACGACGACATGACCAGAAGAATCGTCAAAAAGTAGCAAAAAACATAATCTCCAAAACGTAGAGCCACCCACTTCCGCCCCTTTCCGCTTTTTTCAGCAGAATCAGCAGCGTCGCAATTCGATTGCCCATCTTGGCAAACCAGCCATCGTTGTTTCTGTACTCCGGCAGAATGTAGTCGTAGTGGGGGGCGTAGTGGCCGTGCTCGTTATATACTAGCAGCTGAAACATCAGGCTGTCCAGGGAGTGTTACGTGAGCGCAAATGCGGTTTTTCCTGTCTATACGTATATAATTAAACTTCCTGCGCTGCGCAAGGAAAGTTGCATTATTCCGCGACTTTTCAGGCCCGACCTGTTCAGGCCCATTACAATTGACCCATTTGTAGGCTTAGGCTCCAGCCGGGCCTGAATGGCCGGGCCTGAACCTGTGCCCCTGGACTGACCCGTCGCACAATAAAGTTGCATTGTCTGCAGTCATTTTTACGCTATCGCACCCACTCTCGCTGGAGTGAGATGCACTTGGGACGAAACTATAGGAACTTCGCAAACACATCTTGCAACTCAACAACTTGGTCAATCACCAACACAGAATTGAAATCCCGATATTTCTTTGCATAATGTGCCAAATAGTTGAACATGATCAGCGCGGTGCCAAACTCCGGGATTGGATCGAACTATTTTGCATCAACAATCACATTGCGTGACAACTTCCAGCTACCTCAAATATGCTAAAGGCACGCACGTTTTGGGAAGTAAAGGAAATTATCGAATGGAGTTTGCAAGCTTGCATATGCCCTACACCACGCGTGGCCCTTAAGTTTCGAGAATTCGGCCCAACATGGCAGATCCAGTCACGAAGGTTTGGCATCGGCCGGGCTACTCAAGGTACTTAAAGATGCAGCTGAGGTTTACCTTGCCCGATTTAGGTTCTCATAGAACCTTAAAGATGCAGCGTTTACCTGCCCTGATTCAGGGTCAAACCTGCCTGCAACTGGCTGATGATTCACCCGATTCCAATGACTAACATTCCATTTCTCGGCCGCCTTCGAGTGCATTCCAGTGACTCGTTCCATCGATTTTGTCAGCTCTGAGATCATATCGTTCTCGTGTTGCTCGAACCACATGCCCTGAATTGCAAAAGTTGGAATTATAGAGGGCAAAGAAATCGGTTTATGCACTGATATTGGAGGACCGGACTCCGGGGCTTCCCCTGTTTTTGCAAGGAGGAGACCCAAAAGATTTTCGATACTGAACACCCACAGTAGGTCGGTGTCAAGTCCGGTCGCGTTTTGATCTAACGGTGACTTTATGCATTTGACCAGGCGAGAGTTATAGAATCCAGAAAGAATTATCCAGGATTCACATTCAGTAGTCGATGAATCTAAAACTGTAGCGTGCCGTCTGAACGAACCCTTACAACATCTTTTAACCCGCTCAGAATCGGTGGCATGCGCAAAGTGAACCTCAAAATATTCCGAATATGTGAGTTGAGCGACATGGAATGAGCTGACGTGTTCAGTTCAGTTCAGTTCAGTTTGATGTCTACCCGGGACATATGCAATAACGAAACAATGATGTGTCACGACACCAAAGATACAATGCGTCAGTTGGGATTACAAAAAGAACTTAAAAGCTAGGATAAAATAGTACAGGGGGTTTGGGCTTTGTGGGCTCCAATTGTGCAGATCTGAGCTCAGTCCAGCACCAGGCTAGACTGGGTGGGCCCGGCCACCATGCCTGTGCCTGTGCATCGATCGCACTACGCAAAGCTTTATGCGTGCCACAAGCACACCCAAAGGATAAATAGTATGAGCACAGGAAGGGATCTCGATCACCGCAGGCCAGGCGATTCAGGCCCGGCTAGAGCCTAAGTCTAAGCCTATAAATGCGTGTCAAATATGCTTGGCCTGAATCGACCGGGCCTGAAAAGGTAGCGCTGAACTTCCGGGACTGAAAAGTAGTCGAATACGCGATCACCGAGTTTCGTGAAGAACAGCAGCGAAAATCCAATCAAGAACGCTGTTCCGCTAGTTTTTTTGCATAATTGCGTCAACAAGACGATGACAAATACGAACCTTTGCCTGTCGAGGTGTGCCGGCTCCGGTACGATTGGCGCCAGCGCTACGGACAACGGTCGCTTCGGCGAGATCGCTGTGAAAGGAATGATTGATCATGCAAAAATTGATTCGCTAGAAAATTATTTGAGAAAACTAATTATAATTCTAATAATTTGTGCTTAGGTGCCCCGTTTCGACAGTACAATGCTATCTCTTCCAGTTCATATCGTCAGAAAATGCACTGGAATTGTCACACTCCAAACTTCATGTGAGTGTTTTTCAATTCCACGATGTGCTGCGTTAACTTTTGAAGAAGAAGCTGCGCGGATTCAATATTTTGCTTTCGTTTGAAGTGTGCACACTATATTTGACCAATGTAAAATGTCCCCTGCTCATAATGAACAACCATCACGCTCGTCAAAAGTTGTGTCACTACACACTGCCTTCAAAACAACAATTGGCAAAGCTCAGTTAGTCAGATACTTGCGGATTAGAAATTCTGTGTTCCAAATTTGGCGACACAATTGTATAACTGGTCATTCGTTCGGATATCAAAGATATCCTCAAATTTGTAGATGCAGTAAATTTTGACCAGCGTAAAACTTGTTCTCAGGTCAAACATCCAAAGAGCTTTTACGCTGGTCAAGGCAGATCCGACCTGATAATTAAGCGACGTTACCCTCACTGCTCACCGTTGTACGACATCCGCAGCGAGCCTATCGGCCAAATTCTCGGACACAAAATCTCGAACCAAAACCAGCGGTGGATTTTGATTCAGCATCTCCAACTTTATGAGACGAAATCTGCGAAAGTTCTTCAGCAGAACACAATTGAGGCTGGAGTCTGGCGGAAGGTAGACGTTTCGGGTGTCCATGTCTGCGAGTAAAATGGGTATTGGTCGCACAATGGCCATCTAAGAATTCATCAAATCAATCCTGATTTTCGGGTTCAGTCACTCTTAACCACTGTGCTATTTGTGATTCCCACAAAACATTTTTATCTGAAAATAATCCAGCACAGCACCCACGTTGCTGCGGGTCTAAAACATTTTGCTGACTGCATTCTTTGTGTGTGATTGCGCCACGCAACGTCACTGCCCCGTCACTTTCCTGCTTTACGATTCAGGAAAAAAGTTTGACCAATTCTTATAAAGTCATTGTGCGACCAATATAACAGGGGGTTACCGACTTTGGAATCAGTCGCATGCTGCCGGAGTTTTCCAAATAAACCTCCCTGGCCCGGAGGCTCTATTCGAAAAGCCAAAAAGGTCAGCCTCAGAAATCCACTCAAGGCCCTCTGATTGGAGATAAAGTAAATTTATGATTTCGTTGCCTCATGCATTTTTACGGTGGTTGGGAAACTCCCGCTCGAAGTCGAGGCAGGCCACAAGCACAACACACTGTCAACAAGCTAATTTTACGCAGCTGGCTCGTGTGCATTTCGAATGTTTCAGTCACACAAGCTGTGTGTGTCAGCTGCGTGGCTGCATGTTGAGCTTGTTGCCTGCCTCGACTTCGAACGGGAAGTTTCCCTCCGTCTGTAAAAATTTACGAGGAAACGAAATTAAAACCTTACTATACGTAGGTATAGCGTAACCCTTATGAGATGGTCAAAAGGGCTGACAACAACATAATCTAAAGGCAGTCTACGGGAGGTTGTCACTCAGCCCCCGAATACCGTAACCCACCGTAATTTTGATCTGCAAGGATCGTGGCGAGACCATTTTGTTTTTATCTATGTTTTGCGTGTTAGCGCCAACACCAGCCAACATTTCGATGTTTTGGTGATCGACGCGCACGATGACAATTTCCAGCTTGCTGCCTCTAATACACGTGTCGATAAGCAGCGATCAGCATGGGTCTCGCAACGATCTCGCTTGTGGTAGGTTACGGTATTCGGGGGCTGAGTGACAACCTCCCGTAGACTGCCTTTAGTTGCACTGTGTTTTTGTCCAAAATAGGCCACATGACGGCTGTAGATATATATTTCGAGCGAAACTCACGCATAATTCTGTTCGGACCGGGACTTCATGCGAAAAAGTAAGTCCAGATAGTTTATTATGTGCAGTATGGTTTGGTTGTGATTTGGGCCCAGAAATACGCACTGCATATGTACTGTATAAATGGACGCGTTGCACGGTGTACTGAAAAGCTCTCAAATTGTTTGAATCAATCTAATAAAAGAGAAAAGCTGCCTCTCAATTCGACCTTGATTGCAGCTGAGCACATGGTGTAAATCCCAGGGCTCATAGCCCATAAAAGTCGTTAGGTTGAGTGCTGAAAATTAATTAAAATTTTTAACAATTTTTGGTGAATAATCGATTTTGTCAAAAACTACTAGCAAAAACTTTCACGTACCGGCGTGACAACCAACGGATGCAGTATACAAAACAATCAATGTAACCCGTGTGACCAGTTGATGCATTTTTGTGAGATTTTTTTAGTATTTTTAGTATTTCGTGTGATCGCTAAAATTTTGCGGGCTCTCAATAATTTTCGAAAATTTAGGAGACTATAGATGGAACCAAACAATAAAAACAACGAGCAAATAATTCGCATGTTTCAAATTTTTAAGACCGCATTGACAAGCTTGATTGACTAATCTGCGGGATAAAAAAATACGCCT
>JASAMV010007116.1:0-63533 GCA_030248065.1 Rhynchonema sp. JSB1_4
AACGGTGACGATGCTCACCTGGCATATCAGTCGGTTACAAATCTGTGTCTCGCGTGTCGCGCCGGCGCACTGCGCACCCGGACAAGTCCTGGCACGGAACCGGTCACCATCTGTGCCACACGTACGACTGCATGCCGACCATTGGGTCCATGGTGTGAAACCGGCCTGAGACAGGGAGTTTTCGGTTCGGATCAAATTTGGACGGCATCTGAGTCCGTTCTTGTCACGTGACGTTACTAAATTTGGGGATAATATACCTACTGAAGCCATTATTTACGAGCCGCTTAAAAGTTTTACCCGCAGTGCCGGGAAACGACATTTGCCTCGGCCACAGTATTCGGTGTAAACCAGTGTAATTTTTTAGAAAAAAGTCACATGAACAAGGCAGTTCCGTGTTCCTAATCAGTCCGATCACCAATTTTGATGCTAACAGTCATCCTAACAAGTCAAACATCGCCCAAAGCCCATCTCACCAACAAGCACGCAGCCCGATTGCACGGTCGTTCCTCCCTGTTTGAACCAACACATTGTCCAGCAAGGCACGTCCGTGTTCGCGACTCAGTGCCGTCGACACCGCATGTGCGCGTGCAGGCAGTAAACGGTGTCCATTGGGTCCATGAACCGATCTACAATGGACGGCTGGAAATATCTCTGAACCGAACAGCCAAAAGCAATTGATTGAACACTCCATCGCTTAATAATTGCGAATACAAGGTCAGAGTCAATCATTTATCCAGTAACTGCATACGTATATCAAACTCATCACAAAAGCACATAAATTGTAAAGTGTAGCCCCAAGCCCACCTGGCACAGTCCCTTTGTACATGCGCGCTGTTCCCTATTATTGCCGGGACACAAACCAGCACCGATGCATGTGCGCATTCGCATTTGTGTGCCACCACTGCCACATGATTGGGTGCACAGTGACCACACAGACCACTCGGACCACATACCCATTGAACATAGTTGTGCGTTGCAGACCTGCAATTGGAGATTTATTGACAGTTTCGGCTTTTGCTGGTTAGTTTTGGAAGAGGTTGATTGGCCAACAATCATACCGATGAGGCCCGTCTGCGAAAACAGGCTGAAATGAGCAGCTCACTTCGCGCACATTTCAGCTGAAGAACTGAGGATCAGTTGGCTTGGCACAAAGCAGCATTCTATTTCAAACCCTTCATGGCTAGAGAGCTCACTACCGAAGTTTTCTTGACGACTCAGCTCGGTCTGGGTTGGAATGAAACCCATGCTTTCGTTCGACCCAATGGAACAAGAATGTATGGAATCTAGGATTGCAGAAAACGTGATACAATGTTCATAATTTCGAAGATATCGGGATTTGTTTTAACGGCTAATGTGTTCGCCCATCCGGCATGCCCCCATCTGCCTAATCCAACCCCAAACACCTGCTGCAGTAAAGAAAATCCGCATATCACGTCAACCGACCATTTCCTGCCGATCCACGCCGAAACAGTCCATTCCACCTTGACAGTTTCGTGTTCGATGTTTCACACCCCCAGCACACGGTCGTGTGCACGCACTGAATGATGACCACGCGCTCCATTCGCCGTCGACGTTGATCAGCTCGCCGATGTCTGAAGGATCGGAGAAGAAATTGGTTAATTTTTATAAACAGTTTGCAACTTCACAAAACTTTGTGTTGATGTGGCTAAAGCCAATGCCACACACCTCACCCACCACACCAGTCAGAAAGGCTCGGTTATTCTGCAAGGTCCGTGCCCACATTTGGTCTGTTCGCGCTGACGATGACAACGGTAAAAACGGTGATTGCACAACTGGCGCATGTTTACCCACCACTAGGTCTTGTTGCAGTGGTGGTATATGCGCTCAGATCTTTTCTTTGGCGTGATGAACAATGACCACGTCCTAATGCACCAATCATCTTTCGCATGACCACTTCGTTACCAATTTTTTTTCAAAAGCGTGGAATATAGAGAAAGTTCAAATTCGCGGTCATTGGCGATGTCAGCGCTATGGCATGGTCACTGTCAAAAGGCGAAACAATAAATAAATAAACCAAAAAAAATCCGACCTCCTAAAAACCTGAACAAAAAAAATACGAAAAAGCTACCTTTGCCTATGCCCTCGCCGTTCTGTTGTCTCGGTCTCAGAGTGCCGAACAATAACGACAACAGCAGTGCAGCGCCATAGAATTCATCATAATAATTGTCACGGATTTCTGTCAGATTTTTCACATTCTTCTCAAAAACATCCAGCAATTTCGGGCCCAGTTGACCGGTGGCAAAATCCTCAAAGTCAAAATCGCCCAGGTCGGCGTCCTTGATGAGGGGCCCGACCTTACGACCAGACATTTTGGAATTTGAAAGATTCTGATCTGAAATCGCAAAAATTGGAAATTGTAAAAATTCAGTCTTTTTTGCGCAAGAACAAGCGGAAACCAATACACAAAGCATCACAATGAACAACATACGCAGAGAGAGTCTTATGTCGATGTCACCTGGCTGGCTGACCACACAAGCACAAGGTGTACATGCCAGACGTTGCAGCGCATAGGCTGTCTTGAGTTCCAAGAAAAAGTTTCAGAGATTTGGGCGCCACGTATAATTTGACGCTCACACGATCCATATGCTGATTGGCTGCTGTTTCATTCAAACGGCAATAACGATCCAATAGAAGATAGTACAGCTGTTTCTAGTCTTATCACAGTACCTATTTTATTGTGCGACGGCTCAGTCTGGGGGCACAGACAGGTCCAGGCCTAAAGGAGCCAGCCCAATGGGCCGAACTTGCTGCGCCTCAATCTGCCGGTCCTGTAAGGGTTAGGCCTGAACTTTCAGGCCTGAAAAGTCGCTGAATAGACAGGATGCCAAATATCAAAAGGTTGACAAAATAAATTTCTTCATAAAATCACATGATGCCTGTTTGCTTCATATTCCTGGAGACGAGCACGTCGAGAACATTTGTGAGAACCAATTGAACCTGAAATATGGTATAACAAATAAGTAATACTCAACAACTATATGTATATCTTCCTTAGTCTGACATCCTTGCCTAATTAGGGATCGAACCTGTCCGATATCAGTGGCACAAATATGGTGCATGTAGATCACTTTCGATTGGTTATCGGCTCGCAGCGCAAACTCGGCCTCGATGTACTTGATAGAATCAGAATAACTGTTGTTGCCTGAACAAAATAAAAATATTTGATATATAAATGCAATAACAGAACCAAACACCAGTAAGGACTAAGGAGTATTAACATTGTGTCGGTTTGATTCCATTCAAGAATTATTTCAATATAAACACAAAAAGGAACAAAAAACTAGAAACCAACCCATATATTTAGCGAAGCATACGGTGAGTGGAACCTGTTGTACTTTGAGCTCGAACAGATCCTTTTTGTTGAGAAATAAAATGATGGCCGTTTTGCGGAACCACACACAATTGCAGATCTGCTCGTACAGATTTAGAGACTCGATCAGGGCGTTCTGGAAAGTTTTTTCATTTATGACTTTTCGATGTGTCAAACGTAAACGAAGGGGATGCGGCTATAGGTATACCTGTTCTACTCTAGAATCTTGCCCGAAAGATGTTCCGTTGGAAGATTATGAGCAACCTCTATTGTTTCTCACATGACGATTGACCAACAAAATTGATCATGAGCGGTAACAATATATTTATCATTCCGTTTACGCACTTATTCACAAAGCCGGTGTCGGTATCAAACTTTGTGATCAGATCAGCTTTCGTATGGCACTTATAAAGGGTATTTTTAGAATTATACTGATGCCACTATGGTTTCGAAAGTCGTGACGTTGTTTATTATCTATCATGGACTAATATTCACACAATGCTGAAAACAACGAAGCCCGGACCGATCTGATTGGTTTGATATCGTTGAATTTCTTGGTTGATGAAAAACTTTCGCTAGTCTGACCGAGGTCTGATCCTCAACGAGCATTTTGTCGTATTCGTTGATGGCCGATATGAATATGATCGATTTGACGTCATCGAATATGTGCACCCATTTACGACGCTCGGAACGCTGGCCGCCCGCGTCAAACACTCTGCAACAGACACACAAGCTGCGGAAGGAAAATAAAATCAAAAAATAATGAGACGCAGCTTTTTACCATGTAGAAGACACATTTAAAACTTTGCAACTCGGAACGGATCCGTCATGGTCACGTTGCCGATAGACCAATTGAAGATTTACCAAATGACCAGTCTGTGTTCATGAGCAATTATGAGGGGAAGAGGAACACCCTTATTCGAAATCGTCAATCACAGTAACTACCATATGTATATTAATCACGTGACCAGCTCTCTGATCACCAGATTTGACACTGATTACTGCTCATTGTGACATGACTTTTCAGTCAACTCCAATTTCAACTACATTTTCACGCAGGAGATGACTACCTGAATTGAAACACGAGCAGCGAAACATGACCGAATCACCCACCGGAACGTGAGTCGTCCCACATCGAAAGTGATCTCCGACACTCCGAGTGTCTGTATGCGAGTGAGCAGAATGTCCTGCGTGTTCGGCATGTAGTCCGCCTGTGCAATGCGGTCGATCGAGTTGAAGAAGCTGCAATGACAGTTGACTGACTGACTTTGTTTGACTTTTCAGTCACGACACTCAACGACCCTTCCGGCCGAAGGTTTTGCAACTCGACTTGTCGAACCCAAAAAATACGCCAACGTATTTCTGGAGATCGGATACCGGCTCCGGTCGAGATTCAACATCATGAACACGGTCTCGTTTTTGTTGCGTCACACGCTATGAACTTCTTTCTTTTGGTTTCTATTGCAAAAGATATTTCACCGAGAACCGCCTCCTCCCAGATGGAGACATTAGCATCATGGCCGGCTTTGGAAGTGACCGTCGCCTCCCAAGTTCAGCACAATGCACAGTCGACACACTCACTAGTCCTGTGCATCATTCAAGTCCAATTCAGTGCACAAAGTGTAGACATGTCTGATGGCTCGGTCCTGCCACAAATGTTTGATCGATTCCCTCACTCGTTCGTCGGTAACGTCGATCAACGATGCATCCGGGCCCGACAGACACGACAGAAGGGTCGATTCGTGCACCTGAGGAGGTGGTGGGTTGGGTCATTTTAGTCCAGTTTGTTGGGACTTTAGGTGCGCCTGTCTTGAAAAGTCAGTGGGGCACTGTTGACGCTCGTGTAGCCACCCTTAACGATTATCACGCCAGTTACACAACATAGCAGCTTGTTCCCTGTCTAGACCTCCTGTTTGCATTGACGAGCGGTCTGTTTTCAGTGCACTGGGTCATCGTCAGTGTGAATGCTCCAAATTGCCAAGTTATGCCCGGACATCTTCTGAGAGTCTCACCATCATAATGCAGACGCCCACCTTATTTGTGCGTTCCAACGGTATCTGTCTGTCATTTGCCGCCTTCACCAACGCAACCATCGCCAACACCATCTCTGTTCGAATCACGTATCGCTGTTGACGCAGCTCGGCATCGCTGAACGTGATCCGCTTCAGAATCCTGCGCATTTTTGGAAACTCAGTTTGTGTGCGAGCATGAGATGTTTCAGTGGCGCATGTCATCAAGCATTGGAACATAGCGAGTGTAGAGGCCAAGCATGAATGTATAGGCAATCCGCCAGCTCATGGCACTCGCACCGCACGCACACGCTGCATACTGCATTACTGCCGTCAATGAATGCATCTATTTTCTGCAGTTATCCGTTGAAACATCCCCAAATTTTGCAACAGTGCAGAAAAGTGTTATGGCAAGCAGCAAATGGAAACCCGGATAAATTAAAAAGCGGTCTTCAAAGTATGACACTCGCTCAAAGTGTACATTTTGTTTAGAAAATGGCGTGCGCTGCTGCATGCGCTGTGTGTATAAAAAGTGCCATGAGCCGATGGATTGCCCATACACAATATCGACCTGTGTCCTGAATTTATGTGAACAAGTCCTGATCAAAAATTAACTCCATCTAACAATTCCCGCAAGGTTTACGACAAACGAGTTTCTCGGCCGACGTCACCCTTCTTGATCTGGCCCTGTTTTGATTCAAAAATACGTTTCGTGCGATAGAGAAGAACAGCCTCAACTTTGATGTTATCACCGAATGATGTAGCGGTTATGTATTTATGCCAATTTCCACAGACGGACGGTGCATCACGTCATCATCACTATGGTCAGAATGTAGCAGCACCCAACATCAATTCCCGTTGTAAACTGACTTCATCTGTTTCAACACGGTGCTTTTTCCGCATCGGGCCGTGCCCAACAACAAGAGTTTGATTGTGGTCATCCGCTTAATTCGATCGGCTTCCAATCGAATATCAATAGCCAATGATCGATCCAATGCTTCCGAGCCTCTAACGGCGACCAATGAGGAATCACCACCAGCTTGGTGATTGGATGAACAATTGCTGCTGTGGTGACTGTTGCACGAACCCATTGTTGATTGTTTATTGAATGTTTGGGTGATTATGATGGTATTATCGGTTATTATGACGGTGCCTCACCAAGCCTATGTGTATACATACTTCTGAAAGAATACCGTATAAATCTACTTATTGGAGGAAATTGACGTAATGTACCTAGGTGATCCTTTGGGTAAATAGTTTGAATAAGCATGCAAACTTCTTGTCAAAATCTGGTCCAATTTGAAAAAAATGCCAAATATCCGCCTTTTCAATGCAGGAAAATTAGGGGGATGGATTCTCATATAGTCATTGTGCCGACCAATATAACATTATATTGAATAGCAATGTCAAGCTATTTTTACACTCAATGGGTGATATTTTTGAAACGGTGTAAAGGTCAGTTGGGTGTAAGGGTCGGTGGAAAGCTCGGTGTGAAAAAGTTCAGTGTAAGCTTCAAACAGTGCACGCTGAGCCAGCAGCAGACGCGCGTTTCTAAACGAAAGGTTAACTTTGACAGTCTGCTGTGCAAGTGTAAATCGTCTGTTTGCAATATTGTTTGTTTAGGCTGGTTGCACAAGCGTTTTTAAACGATATTTATAAATTTCGTGACCTTTTATGGAGCCGTTTTGAATTCGTGCTGCGATCAGTTAGCGGCATCAATTTTTTTGGTACCGCCGTCAGTGAATGTTCAATTTCTCAATAGCCTCACTGCGGAATGTCAGGCAACTTAAAAATATTCCTTTAAAACGTTTCTGCAACCAGCTTAAATGAACTAGATTGCAAACAAACGATCTACATTAGCACAGCAGACTGTCAAAGTTGACCATTCGTTTAGAAACGCGCGTCTGCTGCTTGCTCAGCGTGCAATGTTTCAAGCTTACGCCGAGCTTACACTGAACTTTCTCACACCGAGCTTTCGACCGACCTTTACACCCAACTGACCTTTACACCGTTTCAAAAATATCACCCAATCTGTTCATGTCGTGCACCTCATAGGTTCTATAATATTACACAAACAGGAGTTGTATTTCTGCAATATCATTGGCGCAGTCGGGGACTGAGATATTCTAGCAAGGCAACAGATGACGTCAATCCATATGCCACATCCCATGAGACCGGTTTGTTCCAGGTGTGGCTAACAACATGTACTGTAGAGGTATGGTAGGTACAGTCTACCCCTTTCATAGTCACACTCTTAAAAGTGCAACTCCTCCCCAATGTTGGCCGGGCATTTGGACAACAGGACAGGGAATAAGCAAAAGATAATGACCAAAGGGAATGATAGGAGCAGAACAAAAGAGCAGAACACAAATACAAAAGAGCAAAGCCCAAAGGGCCAAAAATGCCGAATCCCGAACACGTCAGTGTAAAGAGGGTACACTGTTCTGTAACTCTGCCGCATTAGGTTCCTTTCGGTGCGTCTCTTCTTGTCATGGGGCTGAACAAGAATACAGGTAACTTTCATTATTATGTATAGGTATTTCAGGTCAGTTTAATCTCTCCTGCAATTGTACACATCCTAACTACATACATACTATGTTGTCACACACACACTGTAGTGGTTATACCTACAATGTAACACAAGCTGGCTCGCACATGTTTGAAATTGCGCTGATAATTCTGTCACTTCTAATTGTAAACTATAGTAACAAGAGCTACGGTGTTTACCTGATCCAAGCGCCAAGGGAAGGGAGCCTAACGAGCACAGACGTTGCTAAGCATCGGTGGGCATAAATAGGCAAGAAGAAAAACAGGGTACAA
This sequence comes from Rhynchonema sp. JSB1_4, assembly GCA_030248065.1. Lineage (NCBI taxonomy): Eukaryota > Metazoa > Nematoda > Chromadorea > Monhysterida > Xyalidae > Rhynchonema > Rhynchonema sp. JSB1_4. The sequence continues at coordinate 8,161 of JASAMV010007116.1, forward strand.
TATGTATGTAGCTTTATACATTGCCCTTGTCGAACGTGAAATGCGAGCGGGGTACGGTGTCCCCACAATGATGATACCTTATGGATTGAGAGGCAATTCGCTGAATCATTGTTGTTTTTTTAATCAATTATTACGAAGACTGAAAGTTCAGTTCCTGGGATCAAACATTAATTTTGACTTAGGGTGAAGGCAGTCTTGGCATGACAAACATGCGCATCCATTACATCGTTTTATCATATTTGCCTGTGGCCTCCATCGGAGGTGTCAGAATGGTGGTTCAGCTTTTGAATCAATCAGCGATTGTTCGGACCGAGTCGGTAACAGTACAGACGTGTCATAATCGTATGAAAGTCATGGAGCATGAGTCACACATGCCAGGCCACCTGCCTGTGTCAGTTGTGAGCATCAGCAAATTAACAACCACTAAATAAGTATATTGTAATGTAGTTGACGCAAGTTGTTTCACAACATCATCCACTATCATTTCTCAGTGCCAACCACTTATACTAAACCGACCGAGCACTGATTTCGTTTTACGGATCCCTGAAAGAAACACTGAAGGAACAAATACCCCAAACGCGATAGTCAAAGTACATACTGTATGCAGCTCTCTTGAATAAATGTCGTCACAACAGGTCGGGGTAGTTTGCTTTCTGGCCAAGTTCTGTGAGACATTATTCATTTATTTCTTTCCAATTATCGCTTCAATCCAACTGTCATAGTGTTGCAGCTTTGTGAAAGCAGCAGGCAGCGAGCTGCATTCGTGTGTGCGATTGTCGTCGGGCACGGGGGCGTACGCCACAATACCGTGTAGTGTCCAGCCACGTGTGGGGGCAATGCGGCATATCAACGGCGAACCGCTGTCGCCCTGAAGGATTCGCATGATTTAACGAAAGATGGGGAATTCATCAACAAATGCAAATTATGTATATGTTGCAGAGTTGGCACTGCAAGGCATTCTCTGTGGCATGAGCTACTGTATCGGTAAACATTTAATTCGGCCGCGACCTTCAAAAATAGTGAAGTGGTGTGACCTTTTCAGGAGAACATCTAACGTGACTGAAAATTAGTGAAAACGCCCGAAAGTGATGCGAATTTTGTCAAGCTCGAATCGATCACGCTTCGAGACAAATCAGCAAGCAACCTATTCACAATGAATGGCATCCAACACCAGAACAACACCAACCATACAAATCTGGGCACGTCCTTTCATCCTTCCACACAACATTGTGCGCTCATCGAACTCATTCACGTGCTGGTGACAATGTTTGGGTCGGACAATTTGCACCTCGGCTTGCTTTAATCGTCCGAATGCACCGCCATCTTAACTGTATATGCATAAATTGAGATATAACATCTAGTTTAAATTACGCAAACCTTCATGCAGGCCCCATGCCGCAACGAAGCATTCTGTTCCAATCGCGGCAGCGGACTGGGGTAACCCGATGGGTTGAACGTTAGAGTTGAAACGGACGGTTGACTTGAATGTTAGAACTGAAAATGAAAATAGACAATATTGAAGCGCTACCAATTCAATGGATGCACCCACCAGCAATATCATCATGTCTGCGACCGCGTCTGTAGTTGACTGGCACGTCAATGCGAGTCACATTCAATGTCTGATAACCATCCTTCGTGTTTGAACTGGCATCATAAAGTCCCACTTGAACGCGAATTGAATTCAGACTAATGTCTGGATGCTGACTGAACATTGTGTAACGGAAAATATTACGCTTTTACTTTAAAAAAATTGGAGAAAAAACTTTACACGCAATGCGAGGCCGTGATAACATGATGCTTGTCGATGATCGCTCCACCACACAAGCCCGGGCGATTACCACGCTGGACCATTATGAAAACGATAAAGGTCCAAGTGTGGCGTGAGGCTTCCCGACCGTCTTCAAAAACAACATGATCTCTTTTCTGTAACACATCCAAACCTTAAAGAAAGTATAACGAACGTGCAATCCGCTTGTAGCGAGCTCGACAATTAAAAAATGGTGACTTTGAATGTCTCTTCATCATTCGGAAATGGTCCCCACTTGTAATTGGAAAAATAGCCAAAATGGTACGGACATGGCATAGAAACGTTCGTTTCTGTTCAACCACCGAGATTAAATCCACGGTCTCAGGACACAACTGTGCAGGTTTGTTCAGTCAGTTGGGTGTTTCGATCGTGCATTGAATTTGATTAAAAAGCCGATAACATAGAATCACACCCACTGTATGTAGATGTACATAGATTTTATTTGTTTATTATGTTGGAATGGTTTGGAAATACTGTACATCTTGCTAATAGAAGTGGCTTAAATTCAAATCCCTTTGCAACAAATCGAACGCACCGAAAAACAAAAAATCGTCTAATATCTGTACGAATTTCCGTTGTTATTATTCTTGACGGTGGCGTCAATCCAGGTTTTATAGAATTCCACCTTCGTGTACGCCGACGGTCTTCTAAAAACAACAACACAATATCGATTAAAAGTTGTTGAGAAACAGTGTCCGCATAGGAAAGTCGCGAAAAGTTGACACAAAGTGCCGTAACCACTAAATACCGTAATCTTTAGGTACAGTAACCAACCTGTAGCAACTTTTCGCCAACAGTTCATCCCCTTCGTCCAGCCACGTGTATGATGCTATGCCATGCATCACCCACTGGTCGCTCTCCAGGCACACTAGTGGACCGCCAAAGTCACCCTGAGAAATCAAGATGGCTGTCGGTCAGATTCGGTTTCGCAAGACTGGGGTCAATCAATGTGGTGATTGATCTTAATATCGAAACATTGTCTAGGCAGACAAAGGCAAAAACGGACCGGACCAAGCAGACTACATATACCTAGTACCAAGTTTAATATTACCGGACCGCGTGAATCAAGATCTAATGCATGCATCGGTCAACCAGCAGGCTAACACTAGGCAATTTTTCAGACTGCTTGATGTTTCACAGACTGCATACCTTGCATATTTCCGGATACCGTCTGAATCTAGAGCCAATGTGAGTTTCGTAATTCCTCTCCTCGATCACTTCACTCGGTGTCCCACTGCCAACACCACAAATCATCTTTTCCGCATCAAATCCATCCGACTGGCAATTGGATGGGTCAGCGATGGTCACTTCGACCTGTTTAAGATGACTCGACATTGCCAGCCCCACCTGACCGTTGGCGTGCTGTGGTGGACCTGTGGTAAAAGGTTAGGGGTGGAAAAACGATTACAGTACCTAAACTTGTATCAAAATGAGTGACTGATCTGGTATGGTTCATTCCGGCCCAATCGCATTGACTGGTTAAGTTCGTTTTTGGTAAAAGAATATTGGGGCCAAAAAATTATGGGATCATTTTTGACAGAACAAGCGCATTACATGTATGGTATCGGCTTTGCAAAAGTAATGGTTGGTAAATTAGTAAAGTTTCATTTATTGTTATTCTCGAAGAACCAAAAAGAGCAGCACAAGCGAACCAGCGGTCTGACCCCATCCGGCGATGTAACATTTTTCAACCTCTTTAGGTGGTGTCGTCGGCAGACAGACGGGTTTGACGGTGTCAAATCGAAATCCAATGGACGCGTTGAAGTAGAGCACTATGAATGAATATTCGCATATGTTTTTTTCAATATTACAATGCGTCCCACCCTCTTTATAGTGACACCCGTCATTTTTGGTCACAATGCATAATTCACAAAAGTAGTTCGCAGATACAGGCCACGGCGTGGGGTACTCAGGAACTATAAAGAATAAGACTATCGCCAACGCACGTGCAAGATCATCTATCGGCCTGACGTACGGTTTCGTTCGATTCACTGACGTGTAGGTCTTGAAGTCAAACATCTGGTGAAAGACCACTTTGTGAGGAGTCAGATAATGGATGACCTCCTCGGGCTTGGAAGGTTTGTTGATCACTTTTGTGATGTCATGCAGCCCGATGTAGATCTCGATCTGGCTGGGATCAATTTTGGACATGTTCTCTGGATCCGCTTCGTTGTGTTGTCTGAAAAGTGTCGAAACTCAAAGAGCCTTCAGTGTTTAATTCTGTCTTATATCGTAAAGAACAGCCACTCGGGATTTGCTTGTTGCACTCATTTTTACCAGTGCAAATTGTTTATTGTGAGCATTGGCAGTTTTACACTGGTCAAAATAAGTGTCGTGCACAACAGGTATACATGATCAAGAACTGATCGGCATCACTAAGTTAAATCGCTTGGAAATTAGTCAGACGGGTATTGCCAATGCAAACTATGTACGCATGATGCTCATACTACTGGTCGAAATATTTGGGCATTCCAAACACACATGAAACATCACAATGTATTGACCAACGTACGCGACACAGCTCGCAGCGGTGATCACATGATGTCGATCAATAATCGCTCCTCCGCAAATGATAGGGGGTTTCGTTGATGGCACGTAGACGAGCGCTTGCCACGGCCAAGAATTGGGCTCCGCGTTTTGACCATCTGCGAAAAACGCTTTTATTTTATACTGTTTAGAAATTTTTTGACAAACATGTGGGAATTAAAGTTAATGATCGATCCGGAATTGACCAGATTATACCTACCTATATCTGATGATCAGCGTAAATTTGTTCAGCTGCTGTCTGGGTGACGACAAAATTTACGCCGGTCAAGATTTCTGCCAACAATTGGGACGCGCTCACTATGCAAAAAGTCAAAGGATCGACCGAACAGGAATGATCGTCAAGTTTGCTACACCCATTAAACCCATTTGCAAAGAAACCGACAAAAAATCATGGGTTGCGCGCGGAATCCGGCTTGCCGACGACTTTTGGCGGGCACTCGCGGAAACTTTGGTTCCTTCGCTGGTATACCACACTCATCCTTGCGAACTGGCGGTGGGTTAGCACATTTATCACCGGACGCGGTCACATTCAGTTCCCAGGTGTCGGGTCCAGTGCAGGAATAGTTGCATGTTTGTTCTGTCAGGCAATAGCTGCCGATGGGGTACCATAGAGTAACGGGCTTTGCTTCATGGTTGCACGAATACACATTATAGTCGTTCATGTCGTCAGTGAACCCGACACACATTTGCTTTTGTTGTTCGGCTGAAAATTGTCGATTTTGCAAAAGAAACTGACCAGGTCGAAAATGGAAACATGAGGGAGATCCAGCTGCATCTGACCAACCAGAGAGACATGTCACGGCCACGGCTGCGACAGTACATAGCAATCGGGCAAAGGCTTGATACATGACGCTCGGTCTTTGCAAAAAAGCACTGCATAAACAGATGAGGTGTCTATGATCTAAGAAGTATTCAGTACCAAATTAATAAAAACAATTTAAACGGAAAACCAGCAAAGCTTTGCTTCCCATAGCAAAAAGTAGGGGATTTTCGGTGTATCAAATAACTTCACTTTAATGAGTCAGCGTTATTCGACGCGTGATGCACAAGTGCCACAGCCAAAAAGTATCCACGCAACCGTGCACGAAATTGAATCCAGAAAAACAAAATTAAAATCAAAAACCGTGTAAGTAACCTTAGGTGCGGAAATCCCAACAGGAAAGGGGCAAAACTCACCACCACTGTTACATCATCTCGCCAATCAATCGTGGGCATGCACTACACCCACAAAGTCATCATAGTCGCGTCAATTGCGTTGTTGGGTGAGTGATGTTCCATCTGAGCATAAGCCTGTGAAGCAGGCAGACAGACTCCGTAAGAAATGTGTGCACAATAGCAAAAAATTATTTTTTTCTCAAAGCCATCGTGCCATATCAAGATTTGGCGGACGCTGCAACGGTTAAGCTAAACCCGAAAGTTATTCCAACGGACGGTGCAACGGGAAAGACAAGCCCGCAAGTCGTTCCCGCGGACGGTGCAATGGGAAAGCCAAGCACGAAAGTCGTTCCCGCGGACGCTACAATGGGAAAGCCAGGCACGAAAGTCGTTCCCGCGGACGCTGCAATGGGAAAGCCAAGCACGAAAGTCGTTCCCCCGGACGCTGCAATGGGAAAGCCAAGCCCGAAGGTCGTTCCAGTGGGAGCGGACGCTGCAAAGATGCCAAGCACGAAAGTCGTTCCCGCAGACGCTGTAACAGGAAAGCCAAGCCCGAAAGTGGTTCCCGCGGCTGTAACAACTCTTAAGCCAAGCAAAAAACTTGTTGCCGAACTTAACCCAGGTATCTACGCTGATTCGAGTAACACTTTTCAATTGTTTCGCAAAATAAGACTTCATTGACAAAACTTCGTTGGCCTCACCGTATAGAACTGGTCGAAGTCGATAGGTCCGACTTAAACTTGAAAAAGGGTGACTAAAACTTGTGGAAATCTTTTCATGAAGCTGGATCTACTGTAGTTGCAATGCGCCTGTCAACGAACAACAACGGCCCAGATCCAGCCTCATAAAGGAGTTTCCACAACCATAGGCACAACCAGACGATTTCTTTCCAGTGGTCGCCTCCGAAGAGCCAATCAATTTCGTATGCGATGGTTTCAGCGACGACATGCTAAAGCGCCGGGTGTCCACATGTCTGGAAGAAAAGAAAAGTGGACAGACGAAATACGACATCGGTGCCACTTGTATGACCGTTGACAACTGTATTTTCAAATGCACCGGTTTGAACACTTGGAAGGTCAGTTTTGTAATTGTCATTATGTCATTCAGTCTTGTCAGGCGGTTTCATATGAGTTTAACTGACTCGATAACGAAACCTTATTCCCCGTAAAAATCTATATCTCGTAGCGAGACATTCTGACTTCGGCCTGTTGCAAGCGTTTAGCGTTTTGATCGAACACTCTGAGCGACAAAACTAACCGACATGCGAAGGACAATTACAGCTTACCGAACAATCCGACGTGAGATGCCATCTGTCAATGAATCCGCTCAACCGGCAGGAAGAAATCAAATGCGGTGTGCCGCCCGTTCAGCCGGAATTTCCAAACATCCACAGCAAATTCCGACGAAAACGTTCGACGGCACTATTCCGAGCGCAACCGATGATTTTCTGTAAGATGTTTTTTGTGTGTACTTTGGATCATCAGACCGCAGAATGGATCGAATTGCTATATTCGTTATCTGACTGCTTTGAATGAAGGATATTTCTGTGATTTATTCATAAGAACAATGGTAGTGCTTTTGAATTTTGGGCAATAATTTTTACACTGGTCAAAACGGAACCCGTCTGCAAACATTTACCCTCAATCGAACAAAGCCAGTGGTCAAAGACACAGATTCAGCGCGATCCGATCAGTTCACCGAGATCACAAAAAACCTAAGTTTTTTAAGATGGTCAAGAAGCGAAGCCATACAGCTGGCCATGGCAAGTGTTGATCGTGGTGCGCGGGCTTCTCGGCGAAGAGAATATGCCCGGCACCCAGCTACCCCGACCACCATGCGGTGGGGCAATAATCGATTTTCGCCATGTTTTGACCGCCGCTCATTGCGTGTTGGTTTGCCTCTTTTTCACACTGAGCGGGTATCGCAAATGGTAATCGGGCCAGTACCGTCCCGTCTTGCCTTGGCCATGTGGATTTTTTGTATTGGTTTGGATATGTTTCGAGATCTGTGATAGTTTGGATATGTTTTGTTGACCAAACACGTCATCTTCGTTTATTTCGTTTATGGTCTCTTACTGAAGGATATCGTTTCAGGGATTTCCCGTTGGCAAACATCGAAGTTTATTTTGGCGAGTACAACATCAGACATATTATCCTCAAAGACGAGGGTTACAAACTGACGTCGAAATCACCGGACCATGTATCACTGCATCCCGAATTTAAGCTGGTCACACTAAAAGAGACAGAGGATGGTACAACATACGTTACACAACAACCACGAAACGATATCGCTGGTTGGTGATCTATATTTGATATGCAATTCAGTGAACCCTCTATGCAATAACCAAGCCGATGTTGGGAGATTGGTTCAATCGAGATTCATAAGGAATGGCTGAATTGGTAGGTTGTAATGGAAAGTGATGTCAACATAATACTCAGTGTGCATTGCAAGAACAAAATAAAGTCAGACTGTCATACAAAAGTATGTACATACCTCAATTATTCACTACAATCACTACTTTTCAGTGCTGCGATTTGACAACGGCGTGTTTGAGGAGTGGGCCGATAATGTCCGACCTGTTTGTCTGCCGACGGCTGCCGTGCCACTCGAATCGAAATGTCATCTAGCCGGTTGGGGACAGATCGCTACCCAGCCAAGTTCGTCCTGATTTTCTTAACATTTTTGCCTTTTATAAAATTGGTATCTGAGACTGTTCATGCAGTACCCATTAGGATGTGACGAGCCTTTACATACATATACTCTGACAATGCTTTTGGGAGAAACTTTTTCAAACGCGTTGCCTGATCCGTAAAGCACACGCCGCTGGCGCAGCCAGCTGAGTTTCGTAGGATTTCGCAAATCACTGCAGACTTGTGGTTGAGTGATTGGCAGTCACGTGACCGCTGCAGCTAACACACGCATGATGTGCTTTGCGGATCAGGCAACGTGTTTGAAAAGTTTCTCCCAAAAGTATTGTCAGAGTATACACAGTGTTCAACTGACCATACCGATAGGTACAGTGGTGATTATTCTGGATTCCAAACTACCGTGCACCACACCCTCAATTACTGCCATCGAATAGACCGAAAATGTTGTGCCACAATCATGTTACTATAAAGCGGCGGGCAAACCGTTTGTTCAAAATCCCGAATAATTCTGAATCTTTTACAGCTGCGGTCAATAGCCAGACTTACAAGCTCCGTCAACTGGAAGTGACAGTGTCTGACCCGGAGAAGCATTGTCACGCACGCGGTTTTGACAACGACAAACTGTTGTGTGGGGTCGGGTCTGGAACAATGGGACATCGGGAAGTGTGGCACGAGGGACATCTGGTGGACAGAAGCGAACTGTATCCGGAGATTTGTCGGGTTTGATGTTGTCGTCTCGTTGTTTCCTTGGTCATCAACAGAATCCTTTTGGTCTGGCTCAAACTTGGTGAGAGGTTCGGTCAGTACCGGTCTGGTTTTTTGGCCCGTCGATGCTATTTTGAGTTTCTTTGACGACATTTTACCATCACGTCAAGGCTAGGACGATCCAGACTGAGATCATCACCAAGTTTGATATTGACCATTGATGTTTCTTGCCTTTTCCACAGGGTGATTACGGAGGACCACTTGTTTGTCAAACAAATGCAAATGGTCCGTGGACCGTCAGTGGCATTGCGTCCTACACTTGGCATAATCAAAAAGCTGACACTAACAAGGAGAACTCGACTTGCCATTGGTTTGGCGTTTTTGCAAGTTTCATCTGATGTTTTATTAATGTGTACATATATTACACATCTTTATTCTGACAATGCTAGGGATTTGGGTAAGTTCGGTCGCAGAAAAAAATTCATTATAAGCAGCAATACACAGTGCAAAGATACGATCGGCAACAAATTAGGGATCAGAGTGTCACTCAATTTCACAGGGTTGAAGAAGACGATTTATTTTGTGGGGAATGCTGTGCACACTGTTGAAGTGATTGTTGCGTCTTTGTTGTGCAGGTTTCCGGCAGCATATGTGGACGTATACGAGTACGTTGATTGGATAAAACAAGAACAAGAAAAAGCGGACAGCACTAAACGCGGATGAACGTATTCTTTTTGAGTTGCTTGTTTGGAACTTATTGTAAAATTGTCATTATCTCTTTGTTATTTTTGTAGCTCTGAGTCGTTGATTCCATCAATTTTCTTTGTGAAAGCCTCGATCATCACGCCAAAAAACATTGGGTACGTGGAATAAAAAGCACGAGTGTGTGTCCTATAGATAAAGATTTTCGGCCGGAATCGTTTGAGCTCATATATTCCGAGCCACGTCTTGAAAGTTTCAGGCAGGAATGTTTTATTGAAAGCATAGTCCATTTGTACATTACAGATAAAGTGAATAAAATTCTGTAACCGATAACCTTGATATAATGCCATCATGGCAAACAATACAAATGTGTGTGTGGGATAAAACAGCGGTAGAAAAAAAAGCGAGAGGGGCGGCTACAAAATCTAATCTTGCGCTCAACCGGGACCGTGCATCCCAAACCCGCAGAATAGAAGACCGTTTCCGTAAAAGCCTGGACGGATTTCGGAATCCGCTGTTTTTTTACACCCGGTGTTTTTTTCAGCGCTGTTATTGGACCCGCAGTTATTGGCGCACAGTTTTTCAACAGCTGTTTTATCCGTACCCCACAAATGTCACATCGAATGTTTGGCAGAGGATCAGATATGTAACATTTGTCGGAGCAACAGAAAAAACTACCGTATTAGTTACATACAGTTCATAAAGCTGGCCATTGTTCCATGTTGTCAGAACAAAATTTTCCTCGAACATCAATCAGGCAACCTGTGGCGTTGTGCTTGCAGGTGAGTATTGTTTGAATACGTATAGATAATGGATGGCTCGCACTGAATACGGGATGGCTCGATCAGTCACTGCGCGACATTACAGCTGGGTCCGACGAACTGTCATAATACAGTACAAGCAACTGTAAAATGGCGACAAACTTTGTTAGTAACAATCAAAAACCCGTTCGAAGCAGTGTGGCGCAACAATAACTGGCGAGTCAAATACATGTATGTAAACATCAAACCTTTACTGGCGTGCAACTGCCAAATTCTTAATTATTGCACTGACATGTGATCAAAGTTTGACAGCAACAGCAAGTACAATGAATTAATTGCAATGAGCAATGCACGGTATGGTATGTATACATTGGGACCTAACAGGCCGCTGGAACAACCAACGCAAGGCAGTAAGCATAGAACAGGGATATGTAGTTTTATTACCTGAGCTTTTGTTGCTTAGGTGCATACAGTTACTGAACTGCAAAATCCGCTGAGTTTCAACCTCATGACGTGAGGAATTTGTTTCGACGACCGTTTCAGACAATCCAGACCAGAGCAAATTTTGTGCTCATTATTTTTAGGACGTGTGACTTGTAACAGACTTTTCTGAAATTGTGGCCCAACATGACACCCTTAACCAATTTTTTTCAATGGTTCACTATAATCGCGAATGTTGGAACTGCAAATCTAGTAATGACCAACTTAGGTAGGTCGCCAATGGTTCAGCATAGCGTTTTTGAGTTTTGGAATTATGGGCCTTTGCTAAATTGTCAACATTTAAATAAAAACAGACTGCGACCGCATTCCGGCCCGAAGCGTTCGCCAAGGCAACACGTGCATTGGATTTTCTGGCAGCTCAGCTAGAACCTGGGTTCAAGCGAGAGATACTTGTGCCAACTACTACAACGGTCGATTGTTGGTGCTGGACACAGTTGAAAAACTGCAGCTTGCAGCCCTATTGATTGTACGCGTGTTCTACAATTTGCCGTGTTTTTTATTTGCAATGACTGAAATTGAATTCCGGAGCATCTTCAGAACTCAAGCTCTGTTGTTCCTTCACTGGTGTTCGTCGGCGGCAGAAACAGTCCTTCGGACTTCACTGTTTTCATTTGGGAAGATGGTGTGTGTTGTCTAACAATACATAGTTACCAACAGCTACAGTATATGGAGCACCTGGCCTTGCACTTTGTATGTACAGGTTAGCATCTAAACGCAGGTAGCAGCTCGCCAATCCCACCCCCACCCAGCAACACCATGTGGAACGTGGGGGAACCTTCAATGACGGCTCTGGCAGGTGTCGCAGTCAACGTCAATGGAAAATTGTACGATGAACCCATTATGACGCAAACTCTGCCGTTTCTCTGCGAATTTCTCACCCAGATGCCTATGACCGAATATGAAGGTGTGCATAGTGGCGATTGTGTTTCAACATATGGCATAACGCAATAGAACAAAGGCGGGTTGCACGAGACTCAACCATTAAAAAGCAGAACCTGCTGACAAATTGTGTCCTGGTCAAAGTACGCATCAGTTTTCTCAAACAGAACATACTTAAAATTAGTACGTTTAATTGAGTTAGGAGCAGCTTCAAAATCGTCAATATAATGATTGGAAAGACGGCAACTGTTCAGTGCTCGGTACCGATGACGTCAGGAGGCGATGCATCGAAATGAAGGGTCGCCAGATCGGATCGAGTTGTTTCTTTGTGACCGAAATCACATACGATTATGCTGGTTGCTGGAATACACTGTCGTTGATCGGAGCCCGACCGGCACGATTTTATACGGACGAAATTATGCAGAACTTGAAACCGGATCTGTTGTTGCAGGAAAACACGGTAAACATCTGGCTATATCAGTATCAAGCTTGATGATCTACACCTACATACACTCCAGCACTATCATGCCTTGGTGCGCGACTGTGTAGCGCTGAGTCAGTTTATATAAAGCCCTTTTTCGCTTCATGAAAGTGGTAGCAACAATTAATGTTCGGTTACAGTAACTGCAAAATCGATGTTGATTAACCTTCTAAGTAATCAAGACAGGACCGCACCGATCCCACCAATCCAGATACTACGGCATTCATTTCATGGCACATCAACCTGAACAAGGGGATACATTTCAGTACTATTGGACCGGACTGCGCAACTTCGGCACGACTGCCTATTGGATGCAAGATACAGATACACCCGAACAAGCCTTTGATATCCGACCAACCCCAGCCAAGTTGTTCACACCAGGAGGAGGCAACACGAAATGCGTCAAGTTGTACGCATCAGCGGGGGTTGTTGAATATCCTGACATTGACGACTGCACCGTGCAACATAAATGTGTTGGAGAACTGGGTTTGCCAGATTTGCAGTATGTGGACTATTTCACCTGGATGAAGGAAATCTTGTATTTTTCAGTCGGAGCTCATCAGAAGTATAAGAAGATCTCATACGACCAACGTTTGAAACCTGTGAACAACAGTGAGTTCAGAATCGAAAACACATGACAATCGTATGCAATCGCACTGACCTTGCATCGCCTGGTGCATACACAGTTGCAATAGAGCTTTCCGATCAATGGACAGTTTGGTGGTGGCTGGTGACACAAAGTAACGTCAGAACAGATAATGAGTTTTTCGATGTCCCCATTTTAGTAGCAGACAGGCAGCGCACCAAATCATCGTCAGTGCGAATGCACCCAATAGCCACGTTACCACAAAATACACAACGAGCTTGCCTTATTCTGCTCCATAGATTGGTTACAACAACCCAGATGGCACCCTTGCTACCCTAACCCTGACGTGGCCTGATGAGCGTTCATGTGCTGGTGAGTGTGTGCAACACGAGGGATGTCTCGGCTTCAATTTCAATCTCGGTACGGCGCAATGCGAATTGATTGCTTTCAAGTCTAACGCGGGCGCATGGTTCGCAATCTGGGAGCCACAACTGGGGACCAGTTTTCACGAGCGGCATCAGTAAAAACAATGGCGTTTTATTTGCTACATAATTCGGCTAACTCGAAATTATTCCGTTTTATCAATTAATGTTTAAAATTTATCAATGATCCTTTCTTGCGATCACTGCGTTTGTGTATTCCTATATCTACATACTACAACATGTACAGTGTGTTGTGAGTTGTGCTATTGTCTTTTGGAGCTTGGGATGACAGATTTATTTTTTGACTGCTGTGCCACGTAATTGAACGAAGTTTACGAACTTCTCGATGAGCTGTTGTGAACGTTTGTAAGGCCGGTCTCACAATGCAGCGGGTTAGCGGGTTGCGGATTAGTGGACCCGCTTTTCACGCATGCTTTTGCTCTAACATTGAAAATTGAAAAAGCGGAGTGGGTCTGACTGTCAAGCGCCCACTAATCCGCTAATCCGCAATCGCTTTAGATCTTCATCTGTTTCGAGAATTGCCATTGTGCAAAACCGCTTAATTACAGCATTAGATTTGCGAAAACACTTTCAGTATAACATTAAAGGAACAGTAATTTATCTGGCAATCACGCGAAGCGCAGTCCTTCTGGATGGATCTGTGCGTGCCATTCAACCGGCAGGAAGCAGACTGTTGATATCAGACCACCAAGTGCCAGAATGAGCAGTTGCCACGTGACGCGAAGTTTGGCACAGAAAAAGGCGAATAGCGCTGATGTTAGGGTCTGAACATTCAGTTGCCATGTTAAACGTATAGACCACGAAGTGGCAACCCTGCAACCCGATGGGACCAAAAAAAATTTTGTCCAGCGTTTTTTAAACCAAACCTGAAAAAAATTGAAAAGCGCATACGCCTGAGCACTTTCGGGTCCGGGGTAGAGCGCCGGTAGAATCGAGTTGAGCTGAGTGGCAACGATGCAGTCACACAGGCCCAGCACTGCACTGACACCGATGGCTAGGATTTTGCTGAAAGATACAAGAACAGAGCAAGAGTTTGCTGCAAGAGTTGGTCGGTTTATAGCAAAATCGGATGTGACAATTTGGTCTTCAGTCTGCCACAATCGAACCTCGGCGGTCGCACATATGCCAGATCATCAGTCTTGTCAAACGTGGCAGTTTCGGGAACATTGATGAAAATGAAGAACGCGGCGATGAGATTGAGAATACAGCCGAGCAGCACCACGGGCGATCGACCGATACGGGATGAGATGGGGCCGATACTCACAGCACCTGCATGTGCGGTGAAGATCTGCATGGCGCCCCCCGACTGGGCTCCTTCCTATGGGTCGGTGCCACGTACTACTTCCATATGCGGCAATACCGCACTTTGACTATAGTAACCTATCAAGCCTGGTGTTCGGATGAAATAGATTTGCTTGGTGTGAAATTTGCGACTGGTGTGAAAGCTGTTCATGAACGATTATCAACGATTCGATCACCACGTTCTACACAGCATGTGCTTGATCTTGAAAACTCCAAATCCCGGAAATGGAAGCACTCTGTTGAAACATCCACCTGCCAACCAACCAATCAACTCAGCTATGCCAGACACGAGCACGTGTAGTGCCACGAGCGTGGGTCCATCGGTGTGAAATTGTTGGGTGAATCCGAGGGTGGTTGGGTAGACCACTGTGAAGAACACAAGCTCAATGCCGATGTAGCAGAAGAATGGAATCAACATAAGCAGATGACGGGTGACCAGCAAGCGCGCGGTTTTGACTGCAACAGTTTGCGGACTTGTAATTGGATCAGACTGACCTTTGATCTCGTTACATTTTTAGATGACGTCAATTGATGCACTGACGCATGCCATTATTTTCGACGAACGCGAGGTTGTTTCAACTTGGTCGAACTTAGCACGGTCGAAACGCAACTATTTTCCTGTATCCAATCATCAACAATCAGACGATATTTCGACCGGCCATCACTGACCGCTGATTGGACGGATAGGATGCTAATGACTGTGCCACGACGGTCGTACACTGAAACATTAGAGTGATTAGTGTAGTGTGGTGAATAGGCATCAAAGCAGCTACGTATATTCTTTGCTAAGTGCCTACTTGTTGCAAACACAATGGCCTGCATCAATAATTACATCACTCTTGCTTTCGTCAAGCGACTGTTTTGTCGATATCAAACTTGGTAATGAGATGTGATCTGACTAAGCTATCAATAGTCAGGTCACAATAGGTGACCTGATCGGATCTGATTATATAGCCAGTATCAGCATGCCATGTTGCCCTTTTTAGCTAAAGAGCTTTCACGGTCAATACTAGTGACATCAGTGAATCTCCAGACATCCTTAACGGAAAAGTCACAAAACTGGGAGACCACTAAGTACATATATGACCACCAGATTATCAGCAGAGGGTAGCAGGCGGCCAAATTATTTTAAACATCACCTTGTCGTGGCGGTCGAGTGTTGGGCAACAACAGCAGTGTCAAAGTGCCCAACATCATTGCTGCAGTGAACCCTCCATAAATCCATCGAATTCGCTCAATCGAGAAAGTGCTCTGACCTTTGGTCATGAAATACAGGAACACCGAGCCAAAGATTGACCTGAAACGATTTTTTTAATATTGTTAGGATATTACTTTCTTTAGATGTGTTCGTGTTGAATACTTTTTCTTTTCGCTTTGCAATATTCTCGTTTCTCACCAGAATGATTGAACCAGCCAAAAATTAGCCGACTGTTGGTGTACATTCGACGGGTTTGAGTTGAATGAAAGATAACTGCCCTCCGCGCACCACAAAACTGAAAAATAGTTTTTAAAGGTTGATTATGCTTTGTCCGGTCCTGTATTGAGTTGGTCATCATGGGACTTTTTTGGATGAGGTTTTGCAGACGGCATGCTCATTTCGCTGAGGTTATTTACGTATTACATACGAGCAAGCCTCGCCTGTCAAAATTAATGTATTAAAAGATATCGAACATTCTCTTGATGTAAAAAAATCATGTGACCAAGACAAGGATCCGACGCACCAAGTTCCTTCTGCTTACATATAAGTTAATAGTTTCGATTTTGAGTAAAAAACCGACAAAGCCAGAATTGAAAACTTGCAAACTTGCACCGCCGAGTCCAATCAGAACCGAAGCCGTATAGAGCAGGCATTGTTGCAGATAGAGAAACGACGCAGTGAACAGCCAGAAACCAACGGATCCCAACGCCATGCTGTATTTGGGTCCGACGGGCGTGACAATTGTGGGACCAAGCAGACTGCCTGCCATCATTGATGCCCACAAAATTGATTGACTGAAATCGTGGCTGATGTTGATGTCGTCAACGCAGATCGCCAACTCAACCCTAATGCCATCACGTGCCAGGAAATATGTAATATATCGCGCTCATTCAGGCCACTTGAGTTGCTCGAAATTAGCCGAAATTGAAATACACAGTGCACCCGCGCCATGTACAGTGAAACCCTCCATTGTATACCTGATGACGGATAGCTTGGTCCACAATCTGACGCGCTACCATCTACTGCTGTTCTACCTACATGATCAATAAGTAAACCCCAAACCAATAGGTAAAAGGAATCCGGTTATGCCAAGAGGGTAGTCGATAATGGTGCACTTTTGACACTGCAACGCAACAAACAAAACCATGTATTATGTAATTCACCTGTAAAATCCAGCTTGTTTGTCAATATCGATGCCGGTTGAATTCGCGTACGAATTGATAACAATTTCCTCAAAAATGGATGTTTTGTGTCGTTTTTGGAATTTTATCAAATGCGACCTTCAAACCTGAATGTTTCCTTGACAGATATTCAGTCCCCACAGGAACAGAAATGCCAGCCCCAATTGCAGGATGTTTCTTGTCGCTAAGTCGATCTTCCACATTTTTGTAATTTAGTAATTTCTATTGTGTTGAAAACGTCCGTGCGGCTACTGTGTGAGGTACCTACAGCAGTAGACACAGTGGAGTGAATCGATGCGCACTCTTTGAGCAACAATATGATAAGCAAAGCATCACGTGTTTGAGAGCAGCGGTTTTTGCTTAGCATATACAATTGTATTGATAAAGTGATTACCATCCGGAAAGACCACTGGTGATAAAAACTGTTGAGTGTGAATGAAAAAGGCGCCCCTAGCGTTTGCGTCTCTAGCGTTTGCGTTTTCGGCCACCCCGGCGCAAACAACCGTTTCTTCCATGTAATCGCTGCTAGGACGATTGGCCAAAGTCATGTGTAAATCCATGTGCTGCAATTTTCTCTTTTTTGAAAGCGACTATGATGTCCATGCATGGGTATGACGATTACAAGTTAATCGCTTTAATCGTTCTGTTCAGAACTAAATGAAACACGCACAGCTTTTGAGCTACTGAATGGTCTGGAATTGAATGATGTTGCGTTGATTTTCCAGTGGTTGGGCTGGAATTGAGTGGGTGCCTATACTTAGGGTAGTTAATGGTTTCAACTTTTTCCAAAACGTACTCAAACGTTAACTACATACATACATACATACATACAATACATAGGTAGGTAAATTTTGTACAAGTGGACGATTAATCAACAAAAAGAACAACAAGATTGCAAACAAGATGGCTATCGCTTTCCTGGTGACGCTCGTATTGTGCACAGGTTTATCATGGCATTTAACAACAGTAAATTAATTTAAAACACGACAGTCGTAAACCTCGAAACATGCAGTAAAATATCTCAGTTCGGGTCTGCCACAGTTCAATGGTGATCGCACAGTTTTGTCATCAACAAGCCGACATTCTGGTGGCGGGTTACGCACAACAAATTATCAATCAGCCGTCACTTGAAGAATGCTTGACACACTGCGCAGTTGATGGTGACTGTCGGTGAGTTTCGACTGGAAGTTCCGATTCCGAATGCAGCAATGTTTGGAACCCAGGATATTTTGAGATTTATTGCCGCTAATTTCCAGACAACATGAAAGTCACGTGAGCGGGGCAGGACCAAACCTAGTATAATTCCAGCGAAAGTTTCTTTAAAACAGTGTCGTTTCAGTGCCGGGCAATTCTACGCTGAGTCAACGGAAGACAACTGCGTTCTGATAAAGGAACCGTTTGAGCGGGCGGACTTTTGGCGCAATTTGGTTTTCGATGACAAAGCCAAAGTGACGTATTTTGATCGCATGCAATGTGGATGTCATCAGCGTTAGACATCGGTCTTTTCATTTCAACTTCGCTTACGGACACATCGCAGAGGATGGTGCAATGCTCAGCGAAAACATCCCTACGATATCTGAACCATGTGCTACATACATTAGCTGTATTGCATCATCGATTTCTGCGTGTCGCACTCAGCTGGGTGGGTGACGCTTCTTGTCCCAGATACCGTACCTACTAAAAGGTCACAAGAAGCCCGGGCAGTCCCTTTATAGTCACCGTGATCCCCATTCTACAGTAGTTGAGGATTGGGAACACAAAGTGACGTGAAAGTTGATCCCTTGTATTGGGCGGTTGTATACACACGGAATCCCTTTTTGTCCCCAAACTGTTTGAGGACATTATGCTTTTTGTAATAAATACATTTCGTTAATAAACAAAATCCTGTACAATTAGCCCTACATAATAACATAACTATACCACTTGCAGCTGGTGGTTCATGCCTGGTGTCCAGTTGGGGTCAGTGGTCAATGTGTCCCGCCAACTGCGATAACCCCAATGTGAAGCGTTTTCGAATGCGAACCGTTGTCAAAATGGGCACGCATTGCCCGGCACTCAGACAGCAACGAGCGTGTGCTAACTGCAACGAAAAAGGTGCACAAATTTTTCAGCTTCCCGCACGGCTGCGTATGTATTCCTATAATTAGAAATCAAAACTTGGTAATCAGATAGGAGCGACACTGTCCTAGTCAGCCGATTTTTGTGTGGTGGATATTTCGAGACGATGATGATGAGATTGATTTTGAAAAGCTGCTTATTCAGCTCTTCAGTAACGACCTTAACGCTTGTCAAAATATCACATGAGTGGGGCCAGGACATGTCGACGTATCCAGAATTCAAAAAAAGTCACGTGACCAATGCAAACCCAATCCGATACTCAGTCACCAAGATTGGTGCAGCCAAGATTTTTTCTTGAAAATACACAATCACAAAACGTAGGCGTCGATGCGCACATCCTGATTCTGCATGAGGGCCGACCAATCTTTCAACGTATTGACATTGACGAGCTGGGCATGGCATCGGCCAGCACCGATGTTGGGCTGCCCCAACCACCAGAGATCTACCGGACCAGCCCGCTGTTGTTGTGGACGGGCAGGAAATTGTTCATTCTTGAACGCGCGCCATTCCTGAGAGACGAGACAGGTTTGTGACGCACGGATAACGTCACTGACGATGACTTGGTGCACCTTCCCCGTGGATACATGGTGAAATGGGAATAGCCCGCTTGTCTATGCTTTGAGTGTTCGAAACGAAAACAGTTTGTTACTAGGGCAATGTTTCATGGTTTGCAGATTAGTTGATGGATTGGACAAGCAAGTTGCTGTGTGTTGAGGTTGGAACTTCAGGCTGCCAGAAAAAACAGCTGAACAATCAGCAATTGAAACAATAAGCAGGTTTACAGACACCCTGTGCGAACGCAATTAGTCAATCACTACTATATGCTAAACGTAACAATCGAACAATCTAAACTTGCTTGCTAAACAATCCAAGTTGTGTAATCTTGCAGAAGTGTTCCGCCTGGAGGCGCTGGTCGACGGAAGTTGGAGAAACGAGACCAGACCCAGCAGAGTACGGTACAATGGTCAGGCGTTCTCTTGGTTACGGTAGATAGTCGGTTACTGTACGGCGTTCTGTTCACAGCTGCGATTGGCTATCAACCGAGCGAAGAATTACTGTACGTGTGTGGCGGGCACAGGACCACGCAGCCGCCGACCAAACTTGAGGACCGAGATCAATCGTGTGAATTCCGTGACGCGCACAGTGATGTTCCATGGCAGGAACGAGCGTTTCCGAAGGGTATTTGCTTCACACAGGCTTCGTCTGTGGCGTACAAGGTTAGCACCGTCAGGTCTGGTCGAAAGCTAGTCGTTTTGATGGAATTTAAACGCATACTGAACGTGTAGCATAATACCCATTTTAGTCCCACATCTATTTTATCGGCGGAATGAGTTGCACGACTGGCGAAGGCATGCACACCGTCCTGCGATACAAACACAGTACGAACGAATGGGAGCACATGGCGGCAACAATTCAAGCCCTGAAGTCTCCCAGCACGATTCTTTATCGAGGAGATTCATTGCTCGTACATATGTGTGATTTTGGGTACATCTCGATCGGTATAGCGGTATCAAACTTAGGGCGGACTTAGGTTGAACACGGAAAGCGGAACACGGAAATATTTCCATGTTTCGTGTTCCGTGAAAAGTTTTCAAAATCACGGAACACGAAAATATTTCTGTGGCACGGAACACGGAAACAACGCAGGCATGTAAACGGTGCTTTTTGAGTGACGATGACAAAAGCCAGAGTGCTCAAGTCAAAAGTTTGTGTGTTGACGCGAACAGCAATAATGTTCAAGGGAATAATATTTCCGTGTTCCGTGCCGTAACCTAAGTCCGACCTTAGCGATCGGATTGAATGGTCCACCTGCATTCACACATTCCATCGATCGACTTTCCGGTTTCAGATATGGTTGATCTGATCGGGCTACTAGATGGGTTTTGCCGATTCCATCCGATCATCAAGTTTTTCCATACAGTTCCTAGGATATCGAACCCCTGATTTCGTGATTGACTGATTGAACCATAGTAACAAACAACCCTAAACGCTACGCGACACTTTTCCTCTTTTATGCACAGGTAATTTCAGGCCTGTCCAGAATATTGGGTGGGAAAATGCGAGCGTTATGATCCGGCTAAGAACACCTGGTCAAACACGACAATGACTCAGAGCTACAGCCAGTCTTACTTGTTCAGCGTTGGACCGAATCTTGTAACCATGAGAGGCGGCTGTAAGTTTGTATGATGCATCTGCGGCCGTCTTCACAACGCATGCGAGTTAGCGTTTTTGTGAGTTTGCGATTTTGCGAGTTGCGATTTTGCCAAAATTTTCAACCCGCATTTGTGTTCACAATGGAAACTCACAACTCACACGAGCTCGCAAACTCGCAGCTCGTAAAATCGCAAACTCGCATTTGTGTTCACGCTAAACGCGCGCGAGTCGGTTCTCACAAAATCTGCTCATCCGAAACTTCAGAACTTCTCGCTATTTTCTATCAAATCAACCAATTTGTGATGCGACCAAAACACACTCTCGAACGTCATTTGCCTGTAGGTTGAATTTGTGAGTCTCATTTCGTGTCGGCAGGCGAACGGTATCGTTATGGATAAAAGCAGGAAAGTGTACATCATAAAACCACAATGTGACACAGGTGAAAACTGACCAAGAATATTTGAGAAGTCAAATTAATCGCAATAACCATATATTTTGCTCGGGGAAGCACGCGCACGCCAAACTTGCATGGAAAATTAGAACCAAACCTAAATGGCTTTTTGCGAGTTTGCGAGCTGAAAACTCGTAAAATCGCATTAGCATTTTGCGAGTGTGAGTTTGCGAGACGCGCCAGGCTGACTGACAAAACCGCTAACTCGCTAACTTACATTTTTCATTGTGAGCACAAATGCTAGCTCGCTAGCTGCGCTGGCTCGCAAACTCGCATGCATTGTGAAGATAGCCTAAGATAGCCTAAGGTACAGTAGCCGCTGCATTGTAGACATGAAGGCAGTTTGTCTTCAGAAGGCTTTGTACCTGAGTATAGCTCCACCTTAACTATCTGGGAATAATTTTTACGCTGGTCAAAGTTTATTGCATTGCAGGCTATGTGCCTATGTGGAATCATAACTTATGCAATTGCATGCAGAAATATCTAGTTGAGAAGATCATGTCATCTCATGGTGATCGAACCGATCACGAAAAAGCCCTGAGTCTTAGCCGTGCTTGCAGGGGGACACACACCCGATGACATGCTTACGTTCGGGCCTGACGGTAAATACAAGCATCATCAAACGATGGACATCAAAGTGGGCGGATTCCGTGCCATGATAATGCTGCCTTCGGACGTGATGGATGGATCGCGCATGACTGGTTGATGATTGACATCGGATGGGATACTAGATTGAATTTGTGAACCAAAATCTTGCGGTGTTTATATCCCACTGTACAATGCATCGGTGAGAACACATGGTTGCAAACAGTCGGGTCTGCCTCTCATGGAGCGCTGTTGCTTGTTGCTACTGTTACATGCAAAAAACCTTTGCACGCCACCATTAGCCATGTTTTAAGACAGTCCACGGCAAATGAATGAACAACATTGCACACAAACTACTTAAATTGTCGAATAAAATACAGCACAAAAGACTGTTTGCTCAAATTGCGCTCTTACATACTTCATTCGAAACGGTGCTTTACAATCAAAGCCGAATTGTAATTAGTGGATGAACCGATTTGGGCCTATATTCATGTCGTCAACATGACCGTCAACTCTACACCGGCCAGGACTATTGTTGTTAACTCTGATCGTCCACCTGTTGGAGGCTGCATGTTATACACATACATATACATAGTTCTCGCACTCATGATGTTTCTACCTTGATTTGCAATGCCGCGTCGAGGTATTGACAGACGCGGACGATCTCAGTTGACGACTACAAAATTAGCCCCCCGACACGTCATGCGTAGCCAATCCGTGCTGTATCATCGACACACACGCTTTTCCCACAGATTGTGATATGACTTATAAAGTATATCGGTTCATGTATAGTAGTATACGTAGTTCTACTCAGAAGATACCAACATTAGTACAATTAAAAATATCTACATACATAGTACTGTAGCCTGGTAATAATTTGGCGAGTGAAATGGGCGGTTCCGCATCGGCATATGTGCTTGAAATCGGACTTTTTATTGCGTTCATATTGACCAACCGAGGTTTGGTTTTGGGCTTGAAATTCCCAGTTTTTTATCCCCAATCTTACAAGTTGGACATTTGAGAAGCACCACCTTGATTTCAGTGCACAGCAGTCGAACGACTGACATTCCCGCCGCGGCAACAAAATTTTGTTATCGTGAAGACAATGTATACGTGCTGAATAGCAAGCTGCATTTCTCCGAAAAAAACCTTGATTCCTGCATGAATGCGTGCAATGGAATTAGCAGTTGCCGGTTGGAAATGGAATATGTCGACCAAAGTGAAAAATAATATGTGATCGATGTGGTCCCGGTGCCGGTCATCTAGAGATAATTAGTCGATGATTATAAAATTTTGACAAGCGTAGAAACGGGCACATATGAACAGTACCGTGTAGTACATAACTGACAACGATTCTTCGTTCCTCGACGACTTTTTTCCTTTAGCGGCATTTAGGGAGTCATCAGTGGGGATGTGTGACGAAAAGTCACGTCGCCACGAGAGTTTACCGGGCCAATTCAAATCCGCCTCAATTTTGATGCGGCCCACATTTTGCAATTATGGCTTGAATGGGAAGGGAAAACGAATAACATTAGTCATACCAACTTCAGGGGCGCTCAATTCCTTTCTATCAATTCTTCGTGTCAATTGTTCACCGCGCCCTACGACGTCAACGATTTCTGGCGTAACGCCATCTACGACGATACGGTGGGCGTGACGTACTTTGACGCCGTGCACAAATGTCAATTCTGTGAGGATGATGACGACGACAGTGGAACATGTGTGTACACTGGTGTTGCCTTGTGGACGTGCTCGTGACACTTGGTTCAATCGCACTGTAGATAACCTGGTACACGCCAGGCTGTGAGTGTGAACACAGCTAGGAAACCACAGCCAAACAGAAGCCCACGATTCACAGAAGATAAGAATGTTAAATCGCTTCGCCATGACCACAGGGATGCACTTTCCTGGCGTCAGCGTCAGGATCAAATTTGTTCCGGGGTCAGGTCAAAACTGATGCCAGCACAGGTTTGACGTGAAACAAATCGTTGACATTCGATCTAAAAATTCAATGTGAGCAGTTCTATTGCATGAACGAAACGAATTTCGGTTTGGGATATTGTAGATGCATGTTTATGCTGCTGTACATGCTGTACGTGTTCAAGTGACGTTAAGGGCTGAGGTTTAACTTTTGCTCATATTCGTTTCGTTTAACCAACATACAGCTTTGTTCCGGGATAAACCCTTTGGCCATTGTTTTGAACAGTTTTCGGCAAATTGTTTTACTGCCGATTCCTTACAGTCGCCATTCCGTGCACGGTGTCCCAATGGAGTGCGTGGACTGAGTGTTCAGTCAGCTGTGGTCTGGGGCGACAAGCACGACACCGAAAAGTGGTCACTCATGGAGATGGCGACTGTGGAGAGTCGTTGAGCTCATTCAAGGAATGCAAGATGCAGGACTGTCCAGGCGAGGAAAAATCATGCATTTTTTTGTCACCATATACATTCTGAACTAATGTTAAGCATAGCCAATTACTTTGGACTCAGAATGGGGACCAAAAAAAATATCACCATCGTTGAGCGTGTACTGTACACTGTACAAGTTCAGTTTTGCCAGCCGCCGTCACGATCTTGGGTGTCAAACCGGGCAAACCGTTCCAACGGCCAAAGCGTCCGATGGAGCTGGTGCGCGTCGAGATCGACACAGCAGGTGGAGTGCGACGGGCAGCCAAGCCACTGCGACTGCCACTGCCCGACTGCGACCATGACGTCACCGGGCCGCGGTTCGTGTGGGCAAAACAGAGATTGTACGCTTTCGGTCAATGGATGGAACATGGCACGTGGGGCAAGCGAGGTTGGCAGCTTTTAAAAATTATTACCAGCCCTAATACGCCTTAGAAATGTGCGTATGTGCGTAAGTTCAATACAAAGTTGGTGACCGTTGCAGTGTCCTGCGGTCAAGTGCTTGACAGCGATACAGGCAAGTGGCGCAACCTCACCCACATGTTCAATGAAATGCGAGAAGGTTACGTCTTCATGTGGCGTGTAAGTGAGTGTGCCATGATCTTATCCTTGAACGCTACGTAAAATATGATGCTGAAGTGTCTGGCCATCTGAGCAGAGCCAAGTTTGCACAAAGAAAAAAAGAGCAGATTCGCATTAGTTTCCAAACCAGCACCCCAACCGACACGCAGAATCCTGTCTCGGTTACTGGCCTGATGAAAGTGTGATGTACGCGTGTGGAGGACGGTTTGACACGGGTCACACTTGTGAGTTTCGGGACAGCGATTACTGGGATGCGGCGTGGAAAGACGAACGGAGACTGCCGACTGGCATCAGCATCGATTACGCCGGCTGCTCCGTCTTGGCGGTTGGTCACTTTTGGTATTGGTGTGTGCAGTTGGTATGGTGATCCAGGCTTAATTTGATGATCACTCACAGTATTGCGTGGGACAAGCCAGGAAGGAAATTCGTTGCGGTTTTAATATTTTTAAGCTAAAAATAAAACATTTGCAATTTCATGGTGATCTATACATTGCGGGAACGTCGTCCGCTCGCCGAAGTCGTGAGCTGATCCGACACAATTACAAGTCGAACTCTTGGCATGTACTTGCGCCCATGCCAGTGACAATGAAGATGGTACCATTGGTGGTCGTTCATCAGGATACTATTGTTGTGAGTCTGTGTCATATAATTTTAAGTTTGGCCCATATGATGTGATAACGTTTTTCTTGCAATGCGTTGTGAGTTGGCCGAGGGGTTGTTTGCAGTTTGACATCACATTTTTTTGCATGCACGCCATTGTGAGCCGATCAAAGCCAACAAGCAACACACCGACGAATCCAGGCGTCCGTCCCAGCGACGATCGCACCCACGTACCTAATTGTGCTTTCAGGTTTGTGGCTGGCCGCAATGTCAGCAGTACTTCCCAACGACAAATTCCTGGTCGATCCTGTCCGGTCTGACGCCCCGTTTCTTCGAGCCGTTCAACTACAAGCAGTTCTTCAGTGCCGTTGGTCGTTTGTTTGTGTTTGCGCACGATTACCTGGTGCACGAGAAAGGCGGCTGGTGGGAACGCTCTGCGCCCAACTTGAAGTATGTGATGGCATGTATGGTTGACGAGCAGATGCTTGACAAAATACAATCGAAGTACTTGGAGACGCTAGATGAGTGAAAATTGATGGTTTACCATTCAAGAGGATGAACAAAAAAGTCAACTTTGCCATCGAATTGTATTTGTATTGAACAAGGATTTCAAACAGAGCATGATTCCATGAGAGACGACAAAAACAGTGAGTTTCTTCCGATAAAAATTTCGTCCTATTTCGTCTGTTCGTCCTATAAATGGCGGGTCAAAACTTTTTGAAATGATCGAGATGCCAAAACTTGGCACTTTCCCCGCAATAATTAGTCTTTATCGTAGAATTGACTTCGATTGCCATGAACTCCATGTTGCCCGGTGTTGCCGGTTTCCAAGCAGCATTTTGATTGTTTTGGTCAGATGGTGACCTATAATTCATGAAGTTTTGCAAAAAAAGTTGTGCAAGTATAGGTTCTGTACGTGCGTATGTAGGTATACAACCACTCACCCGAATTTCACGAAGTTCCTGACATATGCCTGCCATTGTTGACTGATTCTTGTCTCCGTTTCATCCAATTCTCTCACTTCATCAGTCACGTGATGTTGTTGCGACAGGCCAAAGATGAACTTTTGCTCGTCGCCATGTGATCCATCTGCGGGAAGAAACTGTGTTCGACATTTGGCTCTTGGATGAATAGCCTGGCGAAAGAAGGAACCCACGCCTAAATCTGTCGGCCACAGAGTCGGGAAACCGCCAGTGTGAAACGTAGGCCATTTCGAAGAGAAAAACACACGAGTCCGGATGCATCACTCGCAGTCGCGCTTCGTTGAAAATTGGTCCGTTGTAGTAGACGTCGCTCCAGAACTGCAAGTGATAGAGGGTTTATAAAAGAATCTTTTTCAGTTCGCAAGGCAATCTTGAAAAACGAGCTCTTAATTCTAACAAGAAAGATGCGAACCTTCAAATAGGCTTCCATCAGATCATCGGCCGATGCAACGTTCGCGTCAACAACGTAGTGTTGCTCGGCTTGCGTGATCGATTCCGAATTTTGACCGAAAACGTAATCGAAACATTTATGTAGATGCTCGATCGTCATGGGCATTGGTGCGTCGAAAACTGTAAAACTTATACAATGTTGAAAAACTACAAAAGGTTTCGTGAAACATCACACAGCAACACTCCAACTAACGTGCGCCCAACAGTTCTCTCTTCATTGTGCCCATAATCATGGGTTTGGAATTCGATGATTTCGTGGACAAAGTTTTGGCTGGAATTTCCGTCAAAAATTCGCCATCGCAAATCGGGCCCAGCGGCCAAAGTGGACTTGAAGGATCAATGGAATTTGAATCTTGAATTTCGATAAATTTCGCTTGAATCCTGTCAACGGGCTCGTTACGGAGACAGGTTACGAGTTCCGATCCCGACAAAGTTTTTGGGTGTCCTAATTTGTGAGACAATGTCTTGGTGACTTCGACGACCGATTCACGAGGGGCTAATCGCACGCCCGACCCACTCAGCATGATCATTTGATGGAAGAGATCTAAAAAAAGTGATGTATTTTACAATGGGTTTTGGTTTCCATCACCAGGTTGTCAGGCACTGACGGTGACCTGATGCACCAATGGATATACAACAAGCCAACGGGCAGCAAAAACACGGTGCGCAGATCATTTTGTGAGATCATGCCAGCTCTAAAACTAGAGAAACTACAATTAGATTATTGAGAAGTATGTATAAATTAAGGTCAAATTCCTATCTCCTACCGGTCGAATGTGGCGATTGATCTAGCAAGGTTATCACCCTTGATCCGGCACTCCAGCCCGCAACCGTCACCCGGCCAGCGTCAGCCCCAAAACACTCGGCGTTGTCATGCACCCATTGGAGCGCCATGGTTAGATCCCACAACGCAAGGTTGCCTTTCAGGGTACCGTCGTCGGTGCATGAGAAACCTGTCGTTAGTTGACATGTTGGCACATTAAGTTTGCTGTGGCCTGTGCCTCTCTTCTCCCCATATTGAGCAGCACTCAACCACCGATATGTTTGGTTCACAATCTACCGTTTACCACTTTACACGTGCAGGGGCATTCTTAATGGTGACCGGCCCTGCCCTTGATCAACGCCACTGTGAAGAGAGTAAGCTGTTCTTCTTTCTGTGGTCTCGTCGATGATGACCATTCTGAATCACAAGTGCGCTTTTGCATGCCGACAACTTCACCCACCCAATGGTCCGAGCCTGTACTGTACAGTGACCACAGTGATGCCGTGTTGTACGTAGGCGAGTAGCAGATTGTCCATTCCGGCCTTCATCGCCCCACCACTCGTATTCCAACCGCCGTGAATGAACAGCAGAATGGGACATTTCTCTGATTTGGATTCCAGTTGCAGCTGCAAGATGTTGAAATCAAATAATAAGATATAAAGTCTTGCAACATATAACACAACACTCACGGAATCCAATGGCGTCGATACATTCAAATACAGACAATCTTCACTGTCTGGCTTGGTCTGCCCGATGTCCCCCACGGCTCGGAATTGCACACAAATCGGGGCCCAATCATTACAAATCAAAGGTTCGGTCCAGCTGTCCGGACGCTGGGGTTTCTGAAAACTTTCAAGTTTCAGATCTGTTTTTATGAAAAAAATATTTTCCGTTTCACAAAGAAGCTGAAAAATTGACAAAATATGGTATGTTCACCTGGAATCGCAATTTCCCAACAGGCGGTTTTGCAAACGGCACACCGCGAAAGACGCCGAACTTTTGTTGAACCTGAGGCAGACTGATCTGTTCGCCAATTATGGGTCCGTTCTTTGTCAAAAGTTTCAACGGCGACGTCTGTCGACCCGGCAAAAACGCTTTCGCAAACAGGATCGATGCCGACATTGCCTTCACCAAGATTCTGCTGGTAAAAATGCACACAACCGAAGACAGGATGCAAGAGCAGCAGCAACGTTGGGAAAAGCAAAAGGCACACGTGTGTATGGGAGAGTATGGTGTCGTGTACCCAGGTCATGTTCTGTTTGTTCACAACGTATCGATATTTATATGCTGTCGATAAGCAAGGCCACATTACAACTTTGCTTTGCTTGAAATGACATTGCTCAGTACAGCAGCACAGCGAGCGACAGGGGTCTTGCTTTCAGTAAAATTTTCCCGCTTCCTCATATTCTTGGAACAGTTAGTTTTATTCCGTTTGTTTATTATGACGTGGACAATAATGACAGATGAAGTGGATCACAAGTAAGCGCTTTTGACGCTTTGATGACACACAACGACTTTCATGTATACAGGGTACGGGTTGCTTTGGTCGGTTGTTTTGTCAGTTCTTTCATGAACACATGATCAAGCATGACCGAGATTTGCTCTGGCAGCTGGCATGGGTGTGAGAATGCGAACAAGTGACAGCCACGGCGCACACGTTCACAGTGGACATGATCAGGAATGTCCACAATACGAGACACAATCTTGCCCGTCAATTGGTGCACTGGCCATCGCCCGGGTGCGTGGGAAATGCACATGGCTGTACTCAGCATGGCATATCTTTGCAGGGCAATTTATTGTGTGCATCGAAATGGAGCAAAAAAATTAAGGCGAACATGAAAACCGAATCAAGCAAGTCACGTGAGGTACATAAAATTTGATTTTTAATCCAACCACGCACAAAATATTTTGATGAGTAACCGGTTGTGTACTACATGCCGCACTTCCTGTCACGAACTCGCCAGCTACGTACCAGCCAGCCAATAGCAATCACACTGCTAATACAGTATCATTGTAACGCAATCACAGCTTGTTTGTTTTGATGTTAGCTGGCAAGCGGTGGACTACTCAACCAAACAACAAAAAACACGCCAATAAAAACAAAAACTGTGAGCCTGGATTGTTGATAAGAAACGCCAGAATATAAAAAAGTTCTCAGTCCCCCAGCGCATTTACAAAGCAAATTGGGAAATTATATTTGATCACGAAAATGAGTTGGTACAGCATTTACTTTATTTTGTGGCTCAACCCAATGATTGTTCATGGGACGTTCATGGATATACCGGATTTGAATCAAATGTATACAGGTACCGATAACTGTTCTTAAGTGCGAAAGTTCAATGAAATTATTCCAAATTTGTTCTTCAGGCACCGAATCTATCAACGCACTGTCCACGCCTGTTGAACTGAGTGATGGGACCCAACATACGCCAAATGACAAAGCCGAACTGGAATATGTGATGCAGAAGAAAATGGACATTTTGGAGATGATCGCCGATGAATATCAGTTGCAGGTTGATTCGCAGACTTCCAGTATCAAACTTTGGAATCGGGACAGGATTAGGATCTGCTTTGGTTACACATAACTTTTTTGTATTTATGATGAGGTTTACTAACGCCAAACAACGCAATTTTTAGCTACAGGATTGTTACCTAACAGTTAATGAAAAACTTATTTTAAATTTGGCGGCGTGAGTAAATCTCGAAATATGTAGGTTCATTGGAAAAGTCACATGACCCAGCAAGATTTCGGCCATAATTTTTGACAGTTTGAACTTGCATCGTGAATCCTTCAAGTGAAGCATCAGCAATCAACCATGCCAGGAATTCCCCCGAAGCTCACCCGCACCGACCCCGTTCTTCGCCGGTGACATCCTACTCACTCGGGCACAAGTACAGGCGATCTACGGTGATCTGAAAGAATCAATTGATCAGAATCGAATTCCGATATCAATTGATCTCGCACAAATGGGTGATCGGGTGTTCAAACGGTGGCCGAATCACAGAGTTCATTATGAATTCAGCCGAGAGGTCGAAAATGATCTGATATTGAAGGGGATAATCAACGAGGTAGGCTGGCTGGTGACTGAGTTCGGTCGCTAGTTGTTACGAGGAGGTTGGTGGCCGTTGGCACCAAAATACCTATCGTTCAACTACACGTATATTCAAGTTTCCTTCTGCAGCCGGTGAAGAAGAGTGAATTTATTCGGTAATCTGATCTACAGTTCGATTCAAATCCTCTTCTTTGAACCCAGGCGATATCTATGTGGACTCAACACAGCTGTGTGACCTTTGTCAAACGCAGCAGCCAATCATCAGCTTCGGCAGAGCCTTATGTGCTCTTCACCAAGACCGGCGCGTGAGTATTTTTAGTTTCTGTGTATAAAATAACTTTTTGCAAAACTTTGAAAGTGTGAGAGTTTCCAGTTGTGCGTCATACCTCGGTTACAGCAAACAAGTGCAGCCAATTCACGTCGGAGCCGGTTGTGCGCAGGTTCGTTAGCTTGCTGATATTTCGTTGGATAGGTATGTCTCATTCCAAAAAATTGTGAACCTAAACTTTTGCCTGATTTGGCAAGGTCGGTGTGGTTGCGCATCTAATCGGCCACGCCTTGGGTCTGTTCCATGAACACCAACAACCGTACAGAGACCAGCAAGTGGTCATCCACTGGAAACACATCAAGCCGGAGTTTTTGGGTTAGGTCCTGATAACTGTTGATTTGGAAATTCTCTCATTTTGAGATATCAAGGTGAGATTGAATGTTGTTTTAGATTCCTTCCTTCTCAGCCGCACCCAGCTGAGACACTCGGAGCGCGCAACGCCCAAAGAACTACCGTATGACTACGGATCGATAATGCATGCAAAGTGCAAGGTCTGAACTAAGTTTGAAACCAATCAAAAACTCACAGCGTTTTGCACAATCAGAGAAACATAAATGAATGACGAATTTTAGGCATTTACAAAAGACGACAGCGTTCCCACCATGGAGCCTCTGCACCCTGGATTTGTGGGCACAATGGGTAATAAGCGGAATGTAACGTATTTCGACGTGGTCAGACTCAATGATTTGTATTGCCCAGGTCAAAAAAGTTAAAAAATATGAAATCGTTTTTCTTTCTTGCTGAATCTGTGTTACACGTTTCAGAAAAATGCGCCAACAAGAAGTGGTCGTGTGACTACGCGGGTTACTGGAGCCCAAGACATGACAACTGCTCCATACCAGTCTGTCCTGAGGGATATCACGGAAGAAAGTGCGGCCTCTTGGAGCATAGTGGACGTTGGTACCGTTCTAGCCCTTTGAGCAACTTTCTGAGAGAGATTTAGAGAAAAGCTATAAATAATAGCTATATCTATCGTTTATACTCATTTTTTCAAGGATGGTACTTTTCAGCGGAATACTGTGGGGGTCTGCATTTTGCTCAAGAAACATGGAAATATCTGCAGAGTCCAAACTACCCTGAGCCGTTCATGTCCGGTCAGACATGCGTATGGCATATCAGGGTTGGTCAGCCCGTTTTCATAATTTATAGACACATTCACAAAACAGTGAATTTTAGGGACCACCACGTCACGTGATCGAATTAGAGTTTGTGGATGAGTTCCAATTATCCGAGTGCAATCCGTGTCTCAAGAATTACGTCGAAGTTCGAAGCGGATCTTTAGAAGCTCATGTCGGATTCAGGTAAATGGGACGTTTTCATTACGTTACTGAAAAACAAAACTGGTGTATAATGTCGATAATTTTGAGGTTCTGCGGTTCACAAAAGCCAGCGTTCAACATGTATTCACAGAGCAACTTCATGCAAGTCTACATGCGCGGTCTGGACCAGAACGGTCATGTGCAGAAGGGGTTCAAGGCGCGCTACCGAATTTTGCGTGCGTTTTCGAAGTTGCTCAAATTTAGAATTTTACAACTTAAAAAAACGCAATTGCAGCCCGTGATTCGTACACAATCGTGCAACCCCGTCCACCCATGAGGTCACGTGACACGCCACTGCCGATGGCAGAATGCAAACGACGATTGAATCGACGATACTGCAAGGAAATGTATGAGGAGGACCCCACTTGCAGCAGTGAACCTGATACCAGCACACAATGTCCAGTCCAGAGTCTGTGTCCGCAGTGCTTGCAAGGTTACCATCAACGTTTTTACTGTGGTTTGGGTGACCCTGGAGTGTTCATCATACAATCACACCCAATGGGCATGATAACAAACCACAAAAGCCGGCATCAGACTTTGTTGGACCGGACCTATCCGATCCGATCAATGCGCATGATAACGAAGGGGTGATACTTTTTCGGTTTTTATTTGTCTGTTTTCTTTCGCAAAATTGAATGTTGTCGATCGTTTAATCGGAAGCCTTCACTTGCATCATTCAGCCGAGCTGCGCCATTGTCACGACGATCTAAGCAGCCTGCAGTGCTATGTTCACTATCTGAAAGCGGGCAATTGTGACACTTGGAGAGCGAAGAAACGATGTCGTTTGACGTGTGGACATTGTGAACCACCGCTCGACATGCAACTTTGTGAGTGACTGTAGGCACTGGTATTAGCCAACGTGCCTTCGTGTGCAGTCTCAGGCTCCATGTGGCTATCTGGCGCATGACGATGTCTAAGTATGTACACCGTCCGTCTGGAAAAAGGACAAAACTGTAAACCTCACTGCTGTTGCACTGTTAGCCAAACATAAAAATATGTATAACCAAACAGCCAAACACTGCGATATGGTTTTTGCAGCCACCTGTCACACACCCGAACTGTGCCAAGAGATCACGACCGAAATGTGCCAAATGGACCATTTGCAGAAATGGTGTCGACCGTGTGGAAAGTGTGCACCAGAAACCACCGAAGGTTCGGCCGTGCGGACTTGGGCTTAACTCAGAACGGGGCCAAAATCAATCCTATAAGTGACGAAATAGTTAACAAAAATACCGGTATCAAGTGTCACACGACCAAGACGACGCAGATTGATACATTGCCAAATAATGTTTCAGCGCCAACCACCTCCAGCACGAGCAGCACAACAAAGCTGCCCTCAACAACAATCAGCACCACTGAAGAGGTCCGACCGACCACCAGACCCTACCATCCATGTGACCCTGATCCATGCCATTCGTACGAGCGTTGCATCACCATGAACCACTGTGACCCGGAGGGTATGAACTGTGAGATGTTTCATGTGTGTGAACGAATAGGGCACTTTACGACACCCGGCGTTACGGAACTGTCGGTGAGATTGGAGACTGCGACTGCGATAGTGGGCGGTGAGTGCGACCACGGTCATTTCGCGTGGTTTTTGATTCGATTTTGTTTCTTTCGTGTTACATACCTATTGCGATGACCCACATAAACTCACTCAAAATTTGCTCCTCCTTCAGATGATCCTTGTGATCCCAACCCCTGCACGCATGGTGACCAATGTTTCGCTGGTCCCCCGTGTTTCGACAACGATGACGACTGTCGACGGTACAAATGTCTGCCTTGTGAGTCCGGCAAATGTTTCACTTGTGGGGTCAAAGCTTGGTAAGCACAGAAGCCGCATGCACGAACGGAAGCAGAGTTTATCAACTTTTATTCAGACAGCGTTTTGCGAGAAATCTCACCCAGACTGTATTGTATGGTTACGGTTCCGACCACAATGATGCCATTTGATGGTTCGCCACATGATGAGCATTTTTCATGCTGGGTGAAGGTAGTGCTGCAACCATTTGTCCCCATTCTTGGTTTGCGACATACACAGATTTCCAGCGTTAGCTTCAACCAGGTGTGGGGAACAAGTTTTACACAGGTCGAGACTGGCGCGCCGGGATTCTCGCAAATACATAACGACCTGAATAAAAACTGACCAACACTTCAGCCACTCTCAGCCGATACAGCGCGTCTGCTCCTGAAAACACTTATTCGATTTATTTCTTTCAAAAAAAGATACTACATGTTTTCCCCCACACTGCAGCCACACAAATCTGGCGTGGTGTGACCGAACCGATGCCAACCACCAGTGGACAGGCACCAATTTGTCGTGATAAAATGTCCACCGAACAATGTCTACTGGACGTGCTGTCGAATGGAGACTGTAACACGCACAGGGGATGGCTGTGCAAATTGACGTGTGGCAGATGTGAACATTTGAGGAACCCCGGTTGGATACCTTTTCGCTAAAATGCAGCCACTTTTTACAGTGTATGAAAACGTTGCACTGATTATCACCATGACCTGACACACCACGCCCTTTGTGATATGACTTATTCAACCGAACCGGCTTATAGCTGACCTTTGTGGCGAAAATTAAGGGTATTTCTTTAGTTACTGACAGGTGCGGTCCCAATTCACGACTTTTACACTGGGGATAAATGGGGTTTCGCAAAATTGCAGTCGCAAGTTGAACAAATTACGACAAATGTGAAACAACGGTTGGACGAGTTTTGGTGGAAGAACCATGTGGGGTGGAGGAACGTGGGACAAAAAAAGTTGACATTACATAAATCGCGCGAAATTTTCACCACTTTCCAGACCCATGTGCTCAACAACGTCGTTTCTGCTCGGACGGCACTCTGTGTGCTGCAGTGGGACCACTTCAGTCTTGGTGCACCAGATGTGGTCAGTGCTCGCACGTGACCACCACACATGAACCACGTGACGATATGGATGATGCATGGTTTTGGTGATTGGCTGTTTGATTGTGTAGTACAGTAATGGACTGACTTGTGTTTGCTGGATTGTTAAGTAATCCTGATTCGGTCCAAACAAGACGTTGTACATTATACTTGATGCTGTGGAACAATCTTTTTTTTGGCATTTATACCCACGGATCATCAATAAATGGTAAAACAAATTCAATAGTTTGCGGCTGTTTTGTTTAGCTATCGTTCACGTCGCCCAAGGTCGTGAAGATACATAAACAATCAAGTCACATTGTTGTGCATTGCGTGAAGTGCAAGGTCTTTGGATACTCGGTTGGGTGATAGAATGGCTTGCCTCAACAACAGACAATTTTGATATTTCGATATTTTGCCACACAAATCAATGTTATCTGGCATGCATGACAGATGATGCCCTTTATTTCTCAGTTTTTCCGCCAAGTTACTTAGATCCTTTATCAGCCAGCACAGAAAATCGCTTTGCATAATGAGAGACAATAAATTATGCATATCATTATTGCCATCATAGTTTTCATATTATTGGTCACATCCTAAAATTCACCTTTCAAATATTCACACTTCGAAATCAACTACTGTTCCCTTTAATCTAACACACACAACAGCTTACGGGTACATCGGATCGCTCATCATCTCAAAATTCGGCGTGAATTCAATCTCGCATTGGCCGATCTTTATAAAGAACGACACATCATCAGTATCACTGGATCCCTTCGTGACACCCTGAATATTCTGCCCGCCATTTTCAACCAATCCAGCACGCAGCTGTTGAGCACTCAAGTGTTCGTACGACTGACTCGACGGCAACAGCAATGTTTCGCAGAGTCGAAGTGTGAAGCGTTTGCGATTGGGGTCCTTATTGGCGATTCGACCAAGAATTTGCGACAGTTGACCGTAGGACAGCTCGGTGCGCTCACCTGCGTAAGTCAGCCAGCTTTGCATGTTATTGGATCAGAAATGAAACGGAACAAGAGTGTTTAAATACTCAAATGCCGAAAATACAGCGCAACCCAATAGGGTTTTGGGAATTCCAGTCAATAGCCGTGATAACTTACCATGATGAATTTGCATCTTTGGCAACTTTGGACATTTGCTATCCATCAGTTCGCACAATTCCACCAGTTCAGCACCCTTCGGTCGATGCGATTTGGTTTGATCGTAGTGAACGTCGAAATGGGTGACGTTTGTGCACACACTTGCCTGCGAAATGAACCATAATTGTCAACCCAGACCGGTCGCCCCAATATCAGCAATTCTGGTTTTGTTATCATGCCAACCTGAATATCCTTTATGATCTGAAACGGTCGTGTGTTTACGATCGTCAGATCAGTCAGCGTGTGATTGACTTGCAAATTCAGCAGCTCAACAACTCTGCGCTCATTGGCTGCACTGCCGGCGTAGAACCACGGAACGTTGAGTGCACATGGTGGGTACTGCACACACGCCGACAGAATCAACGTACACCAGACATGTGCAATTCTCAAGGTGCGACATCGCTTTTTGGAAGTACAGGCATTTTTACTTATTCGCGCTGTTGGAAAAAATTCCACATTATTGTACTTGAGGGTTCGCATAATTGGTCAGATAAAATGCGTGCTGGCATAGTCGGGTTTTCGTAATTTTGGTCATGAAGAATTGCAACGTGTGTTATAGTTTTTCACAAAAGAGGTTTGCCATGGACCATTGTTTTTATCTGACCAATTTTTGCCCATGTCTGGTGTATGTGTGTGTGAGGACATTTCTTCATCGACGATGTGTTTCTGCAGAAATCGACCGATTTTGTTTGCGTGGTGCGACATCAGCGTCTTGAACGCATCGGAGATATCTGTATTGTCAAAACATGCAGTATAGGTCAGTGAAACATTATCCAGTGAGAAATCGATCTGCATGATTCACCAAGGCCGAACCTGATTTCGTCACTTGACCATCGGCCTCCAGATAACCCATGCCATACATGTTGAGTGCGATTTTGTATTGCAGGTCGCTCAATGGTAGACTCAGAAATCGATCG
The DNA here is from genome assembly GCA_030248065.1 of Rhynchonema sp. JSB1_4. Classification (NCBI taxonomy): domain Eukaryota; kingdom Metazoa; phylum Nematoda; class Chromadorea; order Monhysterida; family Xyalidae; genus Rhynchonema; species Rhynchonema sp. JSB1_4. Next base: position 45,814 of record JASAMV010007116.1, read on the forward strand.
ATGTAGAGCAACGTTTGACGAATGTTCGACATGCGACAATCTGACATGCATAAGCACATTGGAATGAATTTTCTGAATTTGCGTTTGGACGTCAAAAATCACGTGTTTAGGCCGCGTACAGATAGAGCTGGTTCTGGTTCTGGTTTTACTAAAAAAATTTCTATGTCCGAAAACCAGAACCAGTGCCAGCTCTATCTGTACGCAAAACTGGAAATATTTCTGGCGCAATATTTTTTACTCTATGTCAGAGAACCAGAAATATCTCCAGCTCTATCTGTACGCAAAACTGGAAATATTTCTGGCGCAGTTCTAAACATTTATGTCCCTGGGTTATTTATGAAAAAAACGTGGTGTGTGTGCTTGCAACATTTTCTTTGATTACAGGGTGTGCCGATACATACACACCTGGTATTAATTATTGTTTGTGCAGTCATTGTTTCGATTTGTGATAAAATTTGGCTAATTTTTTATGGTCTGCTTGTGGGCGCTTTGCCAGCAATCTTCGATCGTTTGCAAACATGTTTTCAGGTACCGGAGACTTCTGAACAAGGCCCCTAATCTGCTGCGCTATCAGAACTAAACCTCCACTTCGATACAGTTTGTTGATGTTCTCTCTCGTCCATGCTGAGGACAGCAGAGACGCCGCTGGGAGGATTTTCACTACGGTGTTTGAGGCATATTTTCCAAAAAAGCGGTTCAAGCACAATGCGAGTTTATTTGCTGATTGGTCGACTTTTACACCATAAGAATTTCCGTTGAGCACATTGTGCTTGAACCAGTTTTTTGGAAAAAGTACCTCAAACACCTTAATGAAAATTCTCCAGCGGCGTCCCTGCTTTCGTCAGCATGGACGAGTACATCAACAAACACATCGAAGTGGGAAGTTTAGTTCTGATAGCGCAGCAGATTAGGGGCCTTGTTTAGAAATCTGCGGTACCTGAAAACATCATACCTGAAAACATGTTTGCAAACGATGGAAGATTGCTGGCAAAGCGCCCACAACAGATCATAAACAATTAGCCAAAGTTTATCACAAATCGGCATAAACAATAATTCATGCCAGGTATATGTATTTCGGCACACCCTGTAATCAAACAAAATGTTGCAAGCACACACACCACGTTTTCTTCAAATAACCTAGTGACATAAATGTTTCGAACTGCGCCAGAAATATTTCCAGTTTTGTGTACAGATAGAGCTGGAGATATTTCTGGTTCTCTGACATAGAATAAAAAAATTGCGCCAGAAATATTTCCAGTTTTGCGTACAGATAGAGCTGGCTCTGGTTCTGGTTTTCGGACATAGAAATTTTTTTACTAAAACCAGAACCAGAACCAGCTCTATCTGTACGCGGCCTTACCGTGCATCCAGAAATACACGTACGACAGCTTTGGGAATCGAAGCTTGCCCTCGTGCAGCCAATCCGTAAACGCATCCTCACCAGTTGAATTACCACTCTGGAAATTATGAAAACCTTTAAAACCTTATTTTTAACGTAAACTTACACTTGGCCGAATATGACACGTAGCACAAGCGCTGTGACTCAACCCAACCAGCCGATGCCTAGGTGAAGATAACCCTCAGAACGGATTGGTTCCTTGCAAAGATTCCACAGCATCGGTAATGGCCAGAGGGATCCCCAAGAAAACATAATCAAACCACAAGTCAATCGGTTTTCTCAAACAACTCATAATCAAGCCCGTCGTCCTCTCACATCTGTGGTGTTGAAATCGATGCGTTCAATATGTGCACTGTCCGATTTTAGGTCCTTCGGGATGGAAGTGCCCTGCAAATCGTACCCACACAGCCGCTTAACACGACCGCCTCCGAAATTGATTGTCAGCTGTTTGTTTGGCATCTGGATAGTATTGATCTGTAGTTTGAATATAATTGTTCAGTAATAAAAGTAATCCGATTACCGTAATATCTGAACTGCTACTCTTTTCTATGTTATGTTGTGTCGGCTGATGTTGATGATCACGCAACGGTTGTGCAAGCAGCGTTATGTACGAGCTCAAATATATTTTTCTTATACTCTAATGATTTTTATTAGTCTTGTATTTTTGTCGAAAACATAGTTGTTCAAAGGAACCGCCCAGAAAAATAGCTAAAAAATTCAGACGTCAAAACTTAACTTGCTGCACTTGATGGCTTTGATATTGGTTTGAGTCACGCACGTGACTGTATGCCAGTCTGGGAGCGATTTTGCATGACAAAGACGAACTACGCGACAGTGATCAAACGTGAAGAGCAGGGCTCGCGTTGTGTGATCGTCCGTCAAAGCAAACAGGCAGGCCAAAGCAGTCCTTACTGAACGCTCTACACACGCAGGGGGATGTGTTGATGATGTGCGTTGACCACACAAGTCAAGAGCACCAAAAAAAAACAAACTGTTGTTGGAGTTGTATAAATTGCACGTCGCCTGAGAATGACGCGTCGGTAATTCAACCGGCCTGAAACCGGCAGTGTTCCAATTTGAATTATGTACCAATTGACCATTCGACTGACACATTCCACGTATATACTCCGGGGCCACTGTGTTGCCTTTCTGGAGGTTTATGTGACTGCGTCTCCGTCATGTGGCGCCACCTCCATTCGTGTGACGCTTTGTTGTTGTGAGGCGTGTTCTCCGACATGATGTGAGAATCCACTGGTGCGACATCCGTCTGTTTGGTGTCATTTTTCCACACAATTTTTATCGCAACTGGTTGACTCTGGCTAGGACTTTTAAAATCTGGATCATGAAACAGGCAGAAAAAGATTGAGAAGAATGTTCCTTCGCGACCTTTGGAAGGGTGCAGTGGCGGGAATTCAAACACTGGTATTGCGGACACTGCCACATTAGCGGCAGCCCATCAATGCTGATTCACCACACCCAGTTATGTTTCACTTTACACAACATTAGCACTCTCTGCATAAACTGTGAACCCAGCACAGTATTGAATACCTGTTATGTGTTATGTTCAGCTGCTCACGATGTTCGACAGGTTTCCGTGTTCTCGCAAACTGCTCACTTTTCATTTTTGCAATTTTTCTGATTTGCATTGAAATGCTCGGATTCTGAAAGTCAAGGCTACTACTGCACGTGTTTCAGTTTTCAATAATCAACACATAACCAAAATAAAAAAATGAGTGCAGAACTTGCCAAACTTGAAGCTCATCCGTCCCAGCATCTTGGCCCAATCCTGTTCGAGGAACAAGCTTACGCGTACGTGCTGTATGACCAGAGACTCACCAAATACTGTTCGTTCTGTCTCAAGTGAGCTGTTTTTTTTAAATTCTGTCATATCCATTGCCCGATCCTAAAGCTGAAAAAAGCACTTAAAACCAGCCGAGGACCGCAATTGCTCAACTTTGTAAGACGTTGAACCGGAATAGAGGTTTTTCTCTTCTGAAAAAATCGCTAGTCCAGTCCAACCACAAACTTTTACTTCTGCAGGCCCAACAAGCATCTGTTGCGATGCAGCGGATGTAAAACGCTCTGGTTCTGTGATCAATACTGTCAGGTTATTTACCTGTTACTTGCATGTTTATTGACCGGCTAATGAATTGGATGTTTACCAGGTTATTGATGCATTCCTCAATAACTATACATACGTATATCAAACCATAAATTTTTTTGTGAATGAGAAGTTTGGTTTTTGCAGCGTCAAGCCTGGCCGGTGCATAAGCACGAATGTATGGCGCTGCAACATTACGATCTGACTACCGGCGAGCCACACTACGAAGTGCGATTCTTGGGGCGAATGTTCATTCAACAATATCTGGATTCGAAAGTCGTACAAGTCGACGATGGGAACGCGCCGAAAGTGTGCAAGCGAAAATTGAGCGATCTGACCGACCGTAAGTGCAGAAGTCCCCAACAAGTGGTGGTGTTGTTGTGCACAGAAGGTTTTTCGGCCTGCCGTGGTTGAATGCGGTCCATTCAAATGCAACGAATCGCATTGTGCAACACATAAAAACATCCGCCTCCGCTATCGACTGCATGGACAGGCAGTTGCCCCGGCAGGCCATGGCGATCTGCTGGGCTCGCAGTGTAGCACAATGGGACATTAATTGTTGGGCATCTGTAGAATCAAGGGATAGAGTCCAACAGCAGAGTTTCAAAAATCACAACTCTGCTTGTGAATTCTGTTCCAGAAAATTCTGTGTAGTTACAATGTATGTGGGATGCAGTCAGCCAGCCAGAATCCACGTCAAGAAGCATACTTATTTGCAGACCTGGAAGACGCCCTGTTGAATCCAGAATACAAGTTGGAATATCCGACAACTGCAAAGCAGGTGCAAAAGTACCTGCAAAAATTCAAAGGACCACAACCTGAAATCGAAGAAATCATGAGAATGGAATCAATGGTAAATTTCTGCTTTTATCGATTTCGAATCCTTCCCTCTTGCGTTTTGAGTGTCAAATACATGCACGTTCAACGAAGGATTGACTGAATAATTTATCGCTATTAGTTGATTAACTACGGGTTGATTGAATTGTTTTCCAAATTCTTGAATCATGGATCGCATATCTTCAGTGTGACGTCAACATCTTTCTGATCGACAACATACATCAGCAAAAGATCGGTCGAGGGCTGTGGCTTGAGTGAGTTGATTATGCGATAACTATGTACAGTATAATTCAGTTCGATATTGTTGTGAGAATAACCGGGTTCGTGAAAATAGTCTGCATATGCGGAATACTGGTGCATGGCAGAATTCATAATCTTACACGCAGTTAAATGTGTCCGTTGGCGTTTATTCACGCAATTTCAAACTCCACTGGCCGCAGTATCATTGTGACCCAACGAGTGCTTGTGTCCACGGACACATAACCAAGCTTATCCGGTTCTTTCTGAAATTTAGTGATATCCCAAAATATGTCAGGATGTCCCGCTTCAACCACAGTTGTCTGCCAACGGCGCACATGTTCTCTTCTTCATCCAGTCATCTGATTCGATCACTCGTGAAGTATCCAGATGTTTCACCTAAAGTCGACAGCAACATTCCGCAGAACAAGGATGCCTGCACTTGTGGCCAGAAAGACAAGTGGGTTCCTTTGAGAAGAGGACGAAGGCAAATACAGTTCTTGATTTTTGAACAAAAGAAGTTGGCTACATACCTTGGTATCAAGTTTTGGCTTTTGAACCGGAATTCTGTGTGGCATTAGGCACATTATAGCCGCCATTTCTTGTAACGAGAACTTACAATTTGCAGGTGTGCAGCCTATCTGGCCAGTATCTACACGATTTCCTATGTTGAGCCCATGAGGAGCAGGGATGAACGACAGCGCATACTTCGCACACGAAAGTTCTTCGACTGCAAATGCAAACGATGCACCGATCCAACAGAGGTACACTATGTATAATATCGGGGCATGCGCGGTAGCGCATGTCCCATATGGTTGTCCGGAGTTAGTGCCGGCAGAAAAAAATTTCACTGGCCAGTAATTCCACAACAAAGCACCGATGGTTTCAATGTTTAAGCACAAGGTGCCTTGGGCCACACTACATCTGCATTCAAAATTTGACGTTGATCGGTACCGGCGTCGTGGAGTTACGGTACCCAACGCCTCTCAAAAAGTGCAAAAACGTTCTTCTTCTTCTTTCTTTCTTTCTTTTTTTCGGGCAAAATGTTCGTCCAAAACTCAGGGATACATCGGACGAGAAATATGCCGCGCTACCGGGGATTTTGAAGGTCGAGAAACTCGGTGGTGACATTGGTTCTTGGATCCAGTACTTTTGGAGCCAGAACCGGAATTGGAACCGGAACTCAGTACTTATCCATGCAAATAAGTCACACAATAATGGTCTGATCGTAAAGGCAGTGGGTGCGGAACATAGGTTTTCGGGGACGAGAAATCTGATGGTGACATTGGTTTTTGAATCCGGAGCTCTTCGGAGCCAAAACCGGAACTGGAACCGGAACTCAGTACTTATCCATGCAAATAAGTCACACAATAATGGTCTGATCGTAAAGACAGTGGGTGCGGAACATAGGTTTTCGTGGACGAGAAATCTAATGGTGACATTGGTTTTTGAATCCGGAGCTCTTCGGAGCCAGAACCGGAACTGGAACCGGAACTCAGTATTTATCAAGCAAATAAGTCGCACAATACTGGTTTGATCATAAAGACAGTGCGTGCGGTATATAGGTTTTCGGGGTCGAAAAATCTAAGGGTGACATTGGCTTTTCAATCCGAAGCTCTTCGGAGCCAGAACCGGAACTGGAACCGGAACTCAATATTTAGCCATGCAAATAAGTCGCACAATACTGGTCTGATCATAAAGACAGTGCGTGCGGTATATAGATTTTCGGGGTCGAGAAATCTAATGGTGACATCGGCTTTTGAATCCGGAGCTCTTCGGAGCCAGAACCGGAACTCAGTATTTATCAATGCAAATAAGTCGCACAATACTGGCCTGATCATGACGACAGTGCGTGCGGTATATAGGTTTTCTGGGTCGAGAAACCCAACGGTGGCATTGGTTTTTAAATTTGGAACTTTTCGGAGCCAGAATCGGAACTAGAACCGGAACTCAGTATTGATCAATGCGAATAAATAGTGTAATAGTGATCTGATCTCCAATAATGTGTCAGCTGTTTATGTTTCTTTTCCTAAAAAAAAAAAAAGAGACAACAAAAAGAAAAAAAAAAACAGTGTTGGAGGTGGGGGGGTTTGGGGGGGGGCCCCCCCAGTACAGTAGGTATCCCCCCTCGCCTGGTACAGTAGGTACCCCCCCCCGATGTTTGGCATGGTACAGTAGGTATCCCCCTTTCTCACCCCCGTACCCCCCCTTGCCCCAAAAGTGCCAATTTTTGACCAAAATGGCCAAAATTAGTGTAAAATCAGTGGATTTTGCCTCAAATTACCCAAAATTCGCGCGCTACGCGCGCAAATACTACGTTTTCACACGATTCCACACATCAAGTTCAAGTTCAAGTTCAAGTTTTTTATTGCATCAGAAGCAACATGGTAACGTCAACAACACGCATAAGCTGGACAGTAACGACGAAACCATAAACAATTACAAGTGTTTAGTGGGCCAGTGGATAGTTACGGATCGAGAGATGTAGATGATGATAAGGAGCAAAAAAACACAGAAAACACAGAAACACAGCATGATCGGTCAATTACATTTCACACACGGACGGAATAAATTTCACTGGCAGCAATCGCAATTTGTACAACAATTCAACAATCAAGCTTTGCGAACGAATGACTCCTTTGAATGTGCCCATTCGCAGGAAAACAGCAAAATCAGGTAAAGCATTGTAAAGATGGGACATGATAACAATAGCACTGGTAGCGAGAATATGAGTTTTAGCACGTGGGATACAAATGGCACGAGAATGATTAAGACGAGAACTGGAGCGAGAATTGGAATCAGAAATGAACGAAATAGAGTCAACAGGAGCAGCACGAATACCAAGAACATAAGAATGCATCAATCTCAGACGACGTTTCATGACAGTGACACCCACATAATCAACACCAAACATTGAACACAACTGCGAATATGACACAGACCGATCATAATTGCCAGAGAACATGCGAATAATGGATTTTTGTGTTCTTTCCAACAAATTACGTGAATAGTCATGAATAGGATAGGTCACCTCACACGAATAGTACATGACAGAGCAAATCAAGGTTTGATACAGATAACGCATGACAGACACAGGTAGATCATTACGAAAGGTACGGTACAATGAACCAGCAATTTTCTTCACTTTCACAGACGTGGCAGTAGTATGCAGACCAAAATCAAACTTGGAATCAATAACAGCACCCAGATATTTGTTTGCATCGACAACATCAATCAGACATTCATCAATCACAATAGCAGGGACAGCGGGACATGAACTTGAGCGAGCAAATTGTTGAAGTTTTGTTTTGGTAGAATTAATGGAGAGAAGTTTGTGTTTGGAGAAGTGCTCGACAATCAAGTTCACATCCTCTTGCAAATGCTTTTCACAGTCAGGTGTACACATGAAGTGAATCAGTACCAGATCATCAGCATAGAGAATAATACGAGAACACGGAGAGAAATGCAGTTTTGCAACAGAGTTGACGTATGCGAGAAACAATAACGGTCCTAATACACTGCCCTGCGGCACACCAGAGAGAACAGACAAGAAATCAGAACACACACCATTTACATTCACACATTGGGTTCGATCAGACAAATAGGATTGAATCAACAACAATAAATCGGGTGGAACATTGAAATCGTCTTGTAACACACGCAATAATAGATTGTGAGGAACGGTATCGAAGGCCTTTCGAACATCAAAATACACAGCAACAACAGAATTTGAAACATCAAGAGCACGAGTGACTGTAGTATTGAAATGCAACAGGGCCTCAGTTGTAGACCGACCTCCACGAAAACCGAACTGCGTTTCTGAGAGTTTGGGGGCAATGAACCCGTTCAGGATGTTTCGAATGTGCTTCTCAGCGATTTTTGAGCACAGCGGTAATTTTGAGATGGGGCGGAAGTCCGATGGGTTTTGAGGGGTCTTGACTTTCGGCACGGCAGTGACAACGGCCCGTTTCCAACCCAACATAATAAAAACATTGAAAATTTTCACCCCAAAACCTAACCCCCCGCCCCGCCCCGCCCCCCCCCGCCCACCAGGCCATCGGCTTTGGTACAGTAGGTATCCCCCCTCTCCGAGCGCGGTACAGTAGGTATCCCCCCCTCCAGAGTACCTCCAACACTGGCCATCAAGGAACCATATTGCGGCCAACGCATAATCGTTTTACCCACTCTTTAAGCCGTTACTAGTACGAATCGAACCTTGTGACAGCTTGCCGTCGTCGCCTCATTGCGCTATTGGCCGCAATATGGTTCCCTGATGGCGTATCGCTTTTTACTTCACTTTTCAAAAGGAATGCAATGTCTCTTTCTAAATCCTGTTCATTTTTTGGCAAATAAGCTTTTCTTCTGTTTCGGTGGTGTTTTTAGTCGCCTTTTGCTCCTGTGCGCAACCACTGATATCTTTTTACTTTGGAGAGTAAACAATCTTGTATAGGTGTTTTATATGCGACCAGCATGATACCGAGAACCATATCCCGATTCTTGCCGCGCGACAGCGGGCATTTTTCTTCTTGTAACCACAGTGTGTTCTGTGGCTGCAGGCACACACCTGCATGTACGTAGGTATAGGTACCCACATTGCGCCACATGACAGACCAAAATGGCATGGCTTTTCAAAGTTTCCCATAACGCAACAGATTGATTGTTGTGTGACGCACTGTTCATGCGGTCAACGCAAATCTGGTTGTCAACGCAATCCAATGTCATGGGTATAGTTCGTCCATCAGCTCATGACACTTTTTGTCAGCTGAAAAGCTTGACAGGATCCAGTGCTGTTCCGGTTCCAGTTGGCTTACGAAAAAGAAGAGAAAGATAAATCGGTTTTTATTTTATTTTTGTGCGCCGTTTTCTTTGACATTGCCTTGCGGAGGAACAATTTTTCACAACGGAACCTGAACCTCCCAACCAAAAGTGCCATGAGCTGATGGACGGACTATATGTGTAATTTCATCGCGCTAATTGAGGGGCTTGTTTGGTCTGGGCTGCGTGTGCCGGTGTTTCATATTCGATGCTTGGGTATAAACGCTCCGCAATATTTCAGTACGGCCCGGAGCGCTCGTTTCGCTGTCCAAATGCGGAATGCGATGAATCCGGGTACATTCCGTTCGTCGGAAGGGAGGATTCGAATTTCAAGGATCGCTGCTGTGTGAAATGCCAACATCAAATCAGTCAAGCTGAATGGGATTTACGCGCACGCGCGCTGCTTGAAATCGAGGCTGCGTTCAATGCTTGGGACGACAAGTATGTGTACGGCGGACTAAAAGGTATGATTATCAGAGCTGTCTTTGTGTTTTTAAGAGAGTTTGCCTGAGAAAGTCGACCGTTTTTGAGGCAAAATAAAATTTTTGAGTTTTGTGCGCCAAATTGACCTACCAGACGGGTTACTAAGGCTCACCAAGTTTTTCGGTCCAACTCGGCTCATTTAGGGAGTTACGGCCATTTTTGTAAATTTCACCTGTACACTCATTCGCATGCTGGCGACAAAAATTGAAATCGCCATAACTTGAGCTGGCATGATCCGTTTTGCAAAAATTGCCATATGATACTGATACCTTACTATTTTTCTAAATTACTTGCTTGCATGACTTATAGATGCAAAATAAATGACAATGTTCTGTACATTTTCAAACTTTAATTGCTGTCATTTTATCATCTCCCATATGTGCATGCAGCTGTTTATTTTTGCTTACACGTTTTAAGGAAACTGCACTTAAGTTGTTTATTTGGCGCGTATTGTGTACAATGAGGCAGGTAAACTAGTTGAAATAAAAACAAATCAAGATTTGTTCATCAAGTCAAAATTGAAACAAGACTTCAGCTTTTGTTCGTTTGATTCAGTTCTACACTTTCTACTGCATACAAACTTGAAATAAGAATGTGAAAGTGAAAAGTTTGCCGTTGTCTCAAAGATCGCATTGGAACAACAGAGTCGAGTATAGAACGTACTGTAAGTAAGACGTAGAATCCGAGCCTCAGAGCAGATGGGGCAGTAATAACTTCCGTTAGCGAGTACACAAACTTGCTTGCTTTCGTTCCAGCGTGAAGTGTGTTGTGCAACACACAACAGCCGGGCTCCAGAAGCCACGCAAGCCGGAGAAGAAGACAAAGATTGTAAAGGATAAAGACGGCAAAGACAAGCAGGTCGAATATTGGGATATGAACAATCCAGGTGGCCATTGCATTGCGTATGCCGCCTGCAAGAAAGGCTGGCTGGCACTAGATGACTTCCAGTTGCCTAAAAGTATGTCAGACGTTGAGGCAGATAAGCAGTTCATGACTGACCTTTCGGACGTTGTACTCTTATTTTTTGAGAAATGTTGACTTGTTGCTCGGGATATCGATATCTGTAAGTTTCCTCGTTACAGCACATATCAACATTGTTGTTGTCTTGTGCAACTGACATAATGCAGCTTGTTTTGGTTTGTCGCTCATGTGCATATATTTGCGATGATCGTCATTATTCCGCAGTTAGACAGAAGCTTCATACATTTTCCCTTTTGTTAACCGTTCATAAGAAAACATGATTTATAGTTGTAAAGTTACGTTTCCGCCAGGACACACAAATATGACATCACAATAACAAACCTACCAAAAAAACAATGACAGCTATCATTTCTTGCCAGACAGACTAACTAAGTCCAAGATTCCAGAGACGAACTTGTATGCACAATGCAAACACCAAACGTTATCATCAGGAATTTTCTTTTTGGCCGCCTAATAACAATTCGAGGAACTAGTGGTGCATCCACATTATATCTCATTGCATTTCGATGAGAATTATTCATGTATCGAAACGACTGCTCCATATCACAAACAGGCGATGACCGTGAAAACCTATCCTTCAAACCAAGTGAAGGACTTTTTCAGTCACACTATGAGTAATACAGTTGTGCCACGTGGCAAAACGCTTGAAAATGTACGGAAATTGCTGCAACATACTTATACCGCACACACACAACATGCAGTCAGCATACAGACAGGCAGTGCTTTACTGTCTGCATGTTTGCCTGTGTCTGTGTGGCTGGCTCTTAAGTGAGTGGGTGGGTGACTTTATTCGGCAGTATCTTTTTAACAATACATTTGCGCACCCATGTACCTTTGTAAAAGTTGTAGAGAAATGCCTTGCGAACAAGTTGGTAATATTCAAATTTCTTGACACCACAATTGTCTCGGGGGCTTTTTTCGAGCAAAGTTCAGCGTGCCAACGAAAAAATTTATTTGAAAAGCAATTTTTGGGCCACCCAGTGCAGCAATCACAGTTATGTGACACCAAAATGACTTCCACTTGGTCACAGAATAGCAACACTTTTTAAATTTTGCAAAACGGGTCAGGCTAGCTCAAGTTATGGCGATTTCAATTTTTCACGCCAGCATGCGAATGAGTGTTCAGGTGAAATTCACAAAAATGGCCGTAACTGCTTGAATGAGCCGAGTTGGACCGAAAAACTTGGTGAGCATAAGTTACTCACCACACGCGTTAATTTGCCCTCCAAAACTCAAAAATCCTTATTTTGCCTCAAACCCGTGTGTTTAGCGGTCGATTTTCTCAGGCAAACCGTCTTAATTAAAAAACACTCAACTACAGCGATTTTTTAAAAGGTTGGTCGACCGCAAGTCCTCAGCTGTCTGCTGTTTCGTAGTTGGTATTCCTGTGTTAATCGTGTGTGTTTCACCTGCCGTTGTGCGATCAATAATTAGATTCATTCGTCATTTCATTGAGAAAACTAATTTTTTAGATCTCAACGCTCACTATCTTGAGTTCGAGCCAAAGGCTAAACAATGCGTCAAAGTCCTGTCGCCCAAAAGTCTGCTCTACTTCAAAATCTGCCGAATCATGGCCGAATACGCCATGCAGACAAATCGATCTAAGGACTCTATGTACTGGCACTCCAAATGCGACCCGGGAGTAGCGAAGAAATTGAGGGTGAAGCTGTGAAGAAAGTGTACCTGTTGATAATCAAGCAAGGACTGAAATTTTGATTGTCTTTTCCTATCACTTCTAGGCTACACTCCCAACGACTTCTTGGTGTTTTCTTTGCGTTATTGTCAAATTTGTTCTGTCAGCCGCCGCTGCTGCTGACAAGTGGCCACGAAAACCGCAGCAAATCCGGTGAAATACATAGATGCGCAGTCATGCCGCCACTTTTGGCTATAAAGTTTTGTTCTTCTGCTTTCAACTTGGAAGCACCTCTTTTCATTATAATAATGTTATTTGCCTCCACTATTTTGATGTTTCATTATTACTACCTATAATGTGTGATTCGATCACTGGCACATGATGCGTGGTTCTTGTTCAGTGTTGTGTCCTGTTGGGATGGTCGTAACTCAATTGTTGTTTGCTCTTGACGTGACTGCAGTATTTTCAAGCAATAGCTTGTCTGACTTGTTTTTTTATCATCATCAAACCGATCAACAACCAACAGCTTCACCGCTGACAGTGCGCAACATAGAAAAACACTGTTGAGGTGCAGCTGGGAACAGTCATGCAACCAACACTGACTACAGCCAATGTAAAAAAGGTTGTGTAGCAAAAACTGACGCTACTGATAAGCGAAACATGGGGCGTGAACTGATGATCTTGTCAACTACAAACGGTTATAAGCATATTAGTTAAAAATAATAGCCCCGCGCTGCAACATCTTTCCGTGTGAGGGTGTAAGGTTAGGTACAGCATGTATACCAGGGTCTCATGTTCCTACTCAACGTCGACCGTGAATTTCCAAGAGAACAAAATCCTTGGTTTCGTTCACCGGACTGTAGTCAAACATTGCTCATCTTCTTTCGGTCATGGTCACGAGTGCCAGCATCATTGAGGGCTCCAATTAATTTTCAGCTGTAAAGCGTATCCGTTCGGCCAAGCCAATGGGCATCTACCACCGGACCGTCCGTCGCCTGCAGCAGTACCGGTACGTGTTCCGTAGTGTGTCGAGCAAAGACGTGCAGAAACGTGTGGAACAACAGCTCGAGAACCCGAACCTGCAAGTACAGGAACAGGAAATGTCGCAGCAAAGTGTGCCGGTGGATCCGGTGCCGGGAAAATCAAGTTCCGGTGATCCAGATTCTGAATCCGTTACCGAAGAAATGTCCGCTCATTGGTACAACAAATTTGGATTCAATAAATTCCAGTGGATCGTTTACTCATCAATCCTGTTCCTCCCGACGCTCTGGGCCCTGGGTGAATCCATCTGGCTATCTGTGGTCGGATTCAATTCCTTTGCCATCACCTGGCCTACGTGGGCGCCGCCTTCTTGGTTCAGGGGACTGCTCGTTTTCATGGAATTGATTCTCTTCCTCATGATCGGAGCGTCGCTGTGTTTGATCGTTCATGCCACGTACACCAAGAAACGTCGTTTGCTGCTTGTGGCGATTGGAGCTCACTTTTCACACGTGTTTTGCACATGCCTCTGGCCGATATTGACTTTTGTGTCGGGCGCTGGTTGTGCGGGTCTGATGTTCTCAATGGCCGGCACTGCACTGGCCACGGTCACCATGCTCGTGTTCACAAGCATCAAATTCTTGGGTTGGTTTACTGTTTTTTGTTTTTCATGTGGGTGCTTAATATTGGGAACTTTGACAAAAACATAACATAGGTAACGAAGTTTTCACACGTGCAGGTGGACTGCTAATGCTACCTTATGTCGCGTGGAACATTTACATGACCGCAGTGTCCTATGGGCTTCTGTCGTACTCAATGACCGGTGGTAACTCAACGCTCGAACATTGTCAATTTCAGTGATTATTGAAGTGATTGTTTATATATAGCTGCATAGCACAGTATTTCTGTCATTTTTCAATATATTCATTGGTTTACAACTGCTTGAGTTGTCGGTGCTCTCAATGAACAATAGACGTCACGTCTGATTGAAGTTGCGTGACGAAAAATTCGCCCTTAGTTTCAAAAAACGTTTCACGTACGCAGCCAACATTTGACTGCGACATCAATAGACGTGCAAAATAAGCGTTTCATTTATTATTTTTGATAGTGTAGTGTTAGGTACCATAATCACCGTAATTTTTATATGGTACGGAGCAAACAACATTTCAAACCTGTTGATCTTCATCGGTTACTGTATCCATTGACCATACACACATGTCTACTGTATGTATGTATATGCGATCGTACACCAAGCATATCATGAATGAAACACATTAGAAAATGGAACCTGGAGTACGGAGACGCAAGTGATGAAAGACTTGGCTTCCACAATGCAGTTCGCATAAAGTCACATGTGGCACACATTCGAAGCACATGTGGGCTGTGACCATACATGTTGAATTAGTGACTCGGTTAGTACTTAAGCGTGACTCGGTTGGAGGCGTGCGAAGTACAGCCCTTCAAATGAGGCGTGCAAAAGACAAATTGCGTCAAATGAGGCGTGCGACGTACAGTGAGGCGTGCGAAAGACATCCGACACAAAATGAGGCGTGCGACGTACAGTGAGGCGTGCGAAAGACAAACAGCGTCAAATGAGGCGTGCGACGTACAGTG
The DNA here is from genome assembly GCA_030248065.1 of Rhynchonema sp. JSB1_4. Classification (NCBI taxonomy): domain Eukaryota; kingdom Metazoa; phylum Nematoda; class Chromadorea; order Monhysterida; family Xyalidae; genus Rhynchonema; species Rhynchonema sp. JSB1_4. The sequence goes on from JASAMV010007116.1 coordinate 60,892, forward strand.
AGGCGTGCCAAGTACACTGCGGCGTGCCAAAGTCAGCCAAGATGAGGCGTGCGAAAGACAACCGACACAAAATGAGGCGTGCGACGTACAGTGAGGCGTGCGAAAGACATCCGACGCCAAATGAGGCGTGCGAAAGACATCAGGCGTAAGATGAGGCGCGCAAAAGACGTATGACATTAATTGAGGCGTGCGAAAGACACACCCACTTCAAATGAGGCGTGCGAAAGTCACCCCCACTTCAAATGAGGCGTGCGAAAGTCACCCCCGCTTCAAATGAGGCGTGCCAAGTTCATTCGTGTAATATGTACCACTGACATCTGCAGTGGCTTGTACCATGCTGATATATGATGCGGCGTACCAAGTACGTTTAGAATGAGGCGTGCGAAGTACATCGGACGTCAAATGAGGCGTGCGAAGTTCGGATTTTCGAAAGTCGCTTGTAAAGGCTCGTAGAGCGATTCTGAAATCAGTTCTGGAATCGATTCATTTTTGGGTGGTTTATACTTTTTTTAATTAATTGAAGTCCTTAATTGTTTCCGGAATTTAATTCGGAATCAAAAAATTACCGATCGATCGATCACCGCCGATCCGGATCAGCGACCGTTGCTTGCGGTGCTGCTCTTATATATGCATTTGGCGAAACATTTTTGCCCGTCAGTGCACTAGTGTGTTGGCGACTTTTAGAGTGAAAATCCTCGATTGGGCTGCAGAATACCGTTCAAAACTTGCTATGAACATAAACAACAACATATATTGTGCCTGCGAAATACACTTGCGGCGCGCAATGTACAGTGAGACAAAAACGACAACAGTATGCGATGTAACATTTGTTTTGTGCCTCGCACGCCTCAATGTACATTGCACGCTTCAACTCGCATGTTTGTGGACGTCCACGGCGATGTTTAGACTGTGTTCTGACAACTGATCGAACTTCAGCAGACTAAAATTCTCCAATACACTAGTGCACTGACGGGCAAAAATGTTTCGCCAAATGCATATATAAGAACAGCACCGCAAGCAACGGTCGCTGATCCGGATCGGCGGTGACCGATCGATCGGTGATTTTTTTGATTCCGAATTAAATTCCGGAGTCAATTAAGGACTTCAATTAATTTAAAAAAAGTATAAACCACGCAAAAATGAATCGATTCCAGAACTGATTTCAGAATCGCTCTACGAGCCTTTACAAGCGACTTTCGAAAATCCGAACTTCGCACGCCTCATTTGACGTCCGATGTACTTCGCACGCCTCAATCTAAACGTACTTGGTACGCCGCATCATATATCAGCATGGTACAAGCCACTGCGGATGTCAGTGGTACATAATACACGAATGAACTTGGCACGCCTCATTTGAAGTGGGGTGACTTTCGCACGCCTCATTTGAAGTGGGGGTGTCTTTCGCACGCCTCATTTGAAGTGGGTGTGTCTTTCGCACGCCTCAATTGATGTCATACGTCTTTTGCGCGCCTCATCTTACGTCTGATGTCTTTCGCACGCCTCATTTGGCGTCGGATGTCTTTCGTACGCTTCATCTGACGTCGGGTGTCTTTCGCGCGCCTCATCTGACGTCTGATGTCTTTCGCACGCCTCATTTGGCGTCGGATGTCTTTCGCACGCCTCATTTGACTTCGGATGTCTTTCGCACGCCTCACTGTACGTCGCACGCCTGATTTTGTGTCGGTTGTCTTTCGCACGCCTCATCTTGGCTGACTTTGGCACGCCGCAGTGTACTTGGCACGCCTCACTGTACGTCGCACGCCTCATTTGACGCTGTTTGTCTTTCGCACGCCTCATTGTACGTCGCACGCCTCATTTTGTGTCGGATGTCTTTCGCACGCCTCACTGTACGTCGCACGCCTCATTTGACGCAATTTGTCTTTCGCACGCCTCATTTGGAGGGCTGCACTTCGCACGCCCCGACCGAGTCACTAATTCAACATGTATGGCTGTGACCCACAGTTTCGAGCGACAAAACAGGTCAGCGACAAGTCATGGATATGAAGGAATGACTGCAGCGGTCTCACTAAGTTGAAGCGGGCGGGTTACATTACAGAGTTTGTCATACAAAAAAGCGTGGGTGTGAAAATTGATGAGCACAAAATAGGATCCGTCGAGACAAACAGACACGATAGAAGTCGCGCAATACTATACATATGTATCGGAGCTAGCATGGTAATGCTAAGCGACATATGGTTCATTCCCTATAGTGCGCTTTCTGAAAATTTTGATCGTGCGCTATTTCAACAATACTCAACCGAATGAGCTCAAACTTGCACACAATGTATATACCGTACCCCAAAATGGCCACACAAAATTTCATCCCGCTGCGTGCCCACACGCGCAATCGCGGGCAAGATACAGTTGTCATTTTTGTAAAAACGTTCTTTCCCTTTTTTTTCCACAAAAAACTAGTCAGGGCCCAGACGTTACTGAACACCAAAAATGTTAATATCGCATATAGGGTTTTCGCACACGAGAAACACGATGGTGCTATCGCCGACTTCGTAACTCCTCGACTGAGACCGGTTCCAGACCATGACCACGACTTTTTGTATGTAAAGTGTGCTTCCCGAAGTAAAATTTCGCTGAAAAAGTTGGGTTACCAGAACTATTAAAGTTGTTTATGTGGTTTTCGCACT
>JASAMV010007117.1:0-15849 GCA_030248065.1 Rhynchonema sp. JSB1_4
TGAAGCTCACAAGCACAAGCACACAGGAAATAACTGATAGAATGTGTGCAGACAAAATACAATGAATAATGTGATATTAGTAAAGTCACGTTACACTGCTTTGGTTACAAAGCCACATAGAGAATCATCCCTGGTCCTCCACTTTTCAGAAGAATGAATCTAAATTAAACTATTGAAAAGTCAAATCCAATAAATAACAATTCAATAAAAGTTCAGTCCAATGTCCCACTTTCTTTCTTCGTAAGAGAAAATTATACATTCAAGTTTTCATGCCTTCTTTCTTCTTTCAAATGGACTGTTCAGCTCATCTTCGACGAAAATTGAATAATAATAAACATAGAACAGGATAAGTATAAACCACAAAACACAGTACGATGCGATACAATATGATAAGCACATAGTACGATACATGCAGTTTGTCCAAATAGCGAACTGGCAAACAAAGAACAGCACGCCATTCTCTCCCCCTTGAGAGCAAATAGAATATACACGACCGTGGATTTGGCCTTCAACCGCTCCGAACAACGCAGCAACGGTTGTGCTTCCGACTCACTTGACTTCTCGACTTGCGAAACAGCACGTTCGTCTTCCGTTTGCCCTGTTTCGTTTCGTGCACAGTCCAGGATCAATTGAGTGACGCTGGCATTACCATTCGATACAACAACTTCAGCTGAACGACATTCCCCCATCGTCACCATGGAACAAACGTTCGATTCTCGCCAATCGCCAACATCCTCTTGGCACATTACCATCCTCCAGCAAAACGACATCACCAACTTGTGGTTTTATATTGACAGCTCCCCTGGGCTGATCAATGCTCGACTTGTAACGTTCTCTCAAACTTGTCAAATATTCGGTGGTGTGCAGCTTCCATGCACGATCGAGACATTTTAATTCCTGGGCACGATCCTTTCACAATCGCCTCGGTTGACATGTCGCCTTCTTCGTCGTCAGAATAGTCACTCTCTCGTCATTCGCAAAACGACCTGCACCACACTCACAACCAGGTGCCAAGAAATCAATCGGACGCAACACTTGAAACGAGTCGTTGTCCAAATACAAATATGTCAACGGTCGTGAATTCATCATCGCTTCGACCTCGCACAGCACCGTTTGAAACTGCTCCAGCGTCAGCAATCGGTTGCCAACAGCTGCTTTGATCATTCGCTTCATTATGCCAATCATTCGTTCAAACATGCCGCCTTTCCACGGACTTAGCGGCGTTTGCATGCGCCAGTCGATTTTCTTCTTTAGCCAGATAGTTAGAGATATTCATCGTTGTCTGGTTGCTAGCCAGTTTTCATTCAGGATCTTCTTCAATAACTGGAAGTGCGTGGCATTGTCGCTGTACAAATGTTTTGGTTTTCCTCTTCGGGCGATGAAGCATCGTAGCACATTGAGACATTTTGTCAGTTGACAAGTCAATGGCCGTCTTTTTTTTTTTTTTTTTTTTTTTTTTTTTTTTTTTTGTTTTTTTTGTTTTTTTTTTTTTTTTTTTCTTTTTTTTTTTTTTTTTTTTTTTTTTTTTTTTTTTTTTTTTTTTTTAGGGCCGTCGTCAACGAGACACTCGCTCAGCTGGTAGCGGCGGACACTTTGGTAATTTGTATGCTTTGCCCTTCAACTTGCGACACACAACGCAGTGTACAATCACTTTGCGAACCTCTGTTCGACCGGTCACAAGCCAATACTTTTGTCGTATTTCCATCAGCGTTTGCTGAACACCGTTTGTGATCTGTCTCGCCCTAAGGAGCTCGTTGACGGGGCAGATGCACTTGAGCACGCCACCTTCTGCCACTCGTCAGGCAGTCAGCAACGCACCCGGACCGACAGGAGTCACGCCGAAGTGACCATCTCAGCGCGCACGTCAGCCCTGGACCAAATCCACGCGCCTTTCGATCGCAACACGGCCGGCACGGATAGATCATGGTGACGTTCCAGTCACCCGCTTTCCTGCAATAAAGAAACGCAAGCACCGGGTTTTATGCAAGCAAGCACGAAAACCAATAAGGCAAGCCCAGCGATCAAGCTGGCTGTTTCACTTCCACTTTTTTGCACGAAAAGCACCCCGAAGTCGACTTCAACAGCCCGTTTTACGCTATAATAACGAATACGGAAATATAGGAATAAAGGATAGAATTTCAACGGCAAATAATATGTAATAATATAAAACTAGACGGGACCCGTGCCTACGGCCCGGCTACAGCGCCGCGCCCTTCCTCCCCCAGACCCCTTAGCATACCCAAAGCTACCCGTGAAAATTGACCCGTCCGCCCTTCCGAGGGGGCCACAAGACCCAACCCAAAAATCAACTGAATTACGAGAAGGGAGAATTTACGATTTAGAAGAGAAAATCATGACGGCGATAGAGATCAACGCTAAGCCAGTCCATTTGAATTCCATGCTCAGCAACAGTCAACACAGCCAAACAGACGACTGTCAGTTTGTTGACGACGATATGAAGACGGCATAATGTCCAATGTCACATCGCCCGGCACCAGTTCCTTCAAATGACCGCATTTCATTGATGATGCACGATGTTGAATTCAGTTACTGTTCGTGTCCACCCGGCCATAGTTAGAGTCGACCTTGAAGAAACCGTCGAGAGTTAGGGATTGCAGATGGCACCGACGACGATTTGAATAGCACACCAGCGATGAAGATGGAATTTGATTGAATTGAATGGTCGCGTGGATATAGCAGTCAGGATAAGGGTTTTCACCAGTCACCGAAGTGGGTTTCACCGTACCCTGCCGAAGCAAGAGGTGTGGGTTACTCACGCCGCACCCTAGACGAACACCCGCAGGTGATACACCACTCGTATCGGTTTAAGTCCTGACCGATAATAGAGCAGCAGCTAGCCCATAGGCGCAGGCTAATTGATCCACGAATAAGACGGTTTCGGCAGCGAAGGTGGACGGCAAGCTGGGTAGTCGACCAGCCAACCCCTCGAAGGTTGTCACCTCAGGTGAAGAAGTCCTGTCCGGTGACCGCCAGAACAGCACGACGCCAGCGCCGTAGAAGAAACGAGTCGCGCACATCGAACATTGCACCAACGTCTCGCCACCCACAAACGAGCCGTGCTGTTGAATGGTTTTTCTGTGTCAAACAGGGAGTCAAACAAAGCGACCAACGCCGAGCTTACATCGCCGTAAGCTAAATGGTCATAAGCAGGGCAATTTACCTCTAAATAGGCAGGGTCACAAAAATGACACACACAAATGACACAAAAAGTGTAAAACCGAAGTCAAACAGTGCGGACAAGCACCGGTTTTACCAGGGGACTGCAGAGTCTCCTGTGCCCCGCCCGACCCTGGATGACTTGCAACATCAAACCATTCAAAAAGTGTACATTCACCGTACAGTCATCACACAAAATAAAAGCGCGGTAATCACCCGCAGACACTTTGTCGTGAGTGAAACATCACAAATCTTACAATAGCAATGCGAAAAAAAATTTGCGCACAGAAGGTCAAACACTAAGAATTAGAAATGCGGATAAGAGGCATTATGCACCTCACCATACGCATTATGCACGCATGGATTTAATGAGGGGCCTTATGCACCCCACCACACGCATTATGCACGTGTGGATTTTCACACCACACAGTCACGTTCTAGTGCTGCTGCATGCCTGAGGCCCACGTTTGGACCACTCAACGGACCACGGCCGCCGCGACCTCCACGGCCGCCGCCACGACCTCCAACCGAACCACCTCCACGGGGTTGTCGCGCATGCAGTGGTTTGCAGCGAAACCAACCGACCACGACCATGTCCCTTGGCCGGGAACCCACGTCGCGGTGGGATGTCGTTATCATCGTACATGGCCAGTCCCACATTGGCACTACTCGACATAATCGCCACAGTGCCGTGGGACGCCGGACGATGCTGGTTGCTCTTCACGCGGTCGCTGAACGTCGTGCGCCGACTGCGTACTTGTCGGCCTTCCACCCCCTCCTGCTCTTGCGACTGACCCAGTCGGTATGTGAGGAACTTCATGTAGTTCGACTGGTCCAGCTGTACCGAATCAACATGACTTCGATAGTCATCGATCTCGGTCACCAAACGTGCGTCCTCCCAATCAGCAGACTTGGCCACACCACCCAGATAGTCCTCAATGTCTTCAGCAGACACCCAATTGCCATCCGGGCGGGTCAGTTTGTCACACGCCATCAGATCATTACTCGGCCACGGTTCCATCGGCGGCGTGGTCTGATAACGTGACTCTTTCACGTTCCACCACAAGTAGGCCGCAAATATGCGCGAGAAATACACAAAGCGCAATTCCGAACCAGCCAGCAATCGGTATCTATGTCCACTGGTCCTGTCCTCGTACCACAATGAAGCGTTGTGGCACATTGAGACATTTGTCACTTGACAAGTCAATGGCCGTCTCCGGATGCACTGATCTGGTCGAAAAACACGACAGCAACGCAGCCCAAACCTTCATGGGTGTCGTCGAATAACGATGTTCTTTCACATCAGTTGGTCCGGCGTAATCGATTCCGGCGCCTTCAAACGTACCTGAACGAGACACTCGCTCAGCTGGTAGCGGCGGACACCTTGGTAATTTGCATGCTTTGCCCTTCAACTTGCGGCACACAACACAGTGTACAATCACTTTGCGAACCTCTGTTCGACCGGACACAAGCCAAATACTTGTGTCGTATTTCCATCAGCGTTTGCTGAACACCGTTTGTGATCTGTCTCGCCCTAGGGAGCTCGTCGACGGGGCAGATGCACTTGAGCACGCGGCACCTTCTGCCACTCGTCAGGCAGTCAGCAACGCACCCGGACCGACAGGAGTCACGCCGAAGTGACCATCTCAGCGCGCACGTCAGCCCTGGACCAAATCCACGCGCCTTTCGATCGCAACACGGCCGGCACGGATAGATCATGGTGACGTTCCAGTCACCCGCTTCAGCAGGGTCATAAAACCAAAAGTGTAAAACCGCCGAAGTCAAACAGTGCGGACAAGCACCGGTTTTACCAAGAAACTGCAGTTTCTCCTGTGCCCCGACCCTGGATGACTTGAAACAGTCATCACACAAAACGTCGTCTATCCCGGAGCTTTTTCGTCAACATGGCCAAAAACTATGTCCAATACACGTGGGTATAGGCGGGTTTCTTAGATTATTTTACTCCGTAATTGTACATAGATTATTTTACTCCGTGAGACGTTACAAAGTACATACATGGTACCTACGGTACCCAACATGGTACCCAACACTGCAGTGCATGCATGCGTGCATACATACATACATACATACATACATACATACATACATACATACATACATGCATACATACATACATACATACATACATACATACATACATTCTTTTTATATACATACATACATGGCATCTCTCTCTCTCTCTCCCCCAATGTACCTACGGTACCCAACACATGTGGTAGCCAATATATGGTGCAACATACAGTCACCATGGCACAGCATGGTACCCAACTGATAAGTATGTATGTATTATTTCTGGTACCCACGAATGTTTGTCAACAAGGAAGTGCGTTAGCTGAAGCTGGTACGAGTCATGTACGTGTGTGATCAATGCATATTGTGTGTGGATACCCTTCTTGGGGTAGTACCCCAAGCAGCGGCTTTGTGAAGCGATATAGAAACCTGGGCACTGCAACGGTTGGAGAAAATTTCATTCACACAATGAATAGTCAGAATCACAGTCATCAGAATCACTGTCAAACATTAAATGAGTAAAGAATTCCAGAGAATTATCACCATGGCGCATGTGTTCTCGGTACCATTGATCCATGAGGAACCCGCGATGATGAAATGCCGCAATGTCCAACAGGATTTGTTGTTCCAACAGCAATGAGACGACTGGGTCTTTCGAGATGAACGTTGGATCCAGCATTGCGGATGAAATGCAGATGCACACGGTGACGAACAGCACGAGTTTTGAGAACATGATTACACACTGAGCCACATGCAGTCACATGTCAGATGCAGTATAAGTACCATGACAACACACCCACGTCGGAAGTTTTTGGCGCCAAGATTCAAAACACTAGCGCGTGCGTCTCATTCATCATGTGTCGTTGTTCATGTTTCTATCGTCGCATGGTGCGCAAGCATTGGAAACAGCCAACAAAAATGGATTCCACCGTTGCATCCGACGAAAACCAGATAATCCAGGCATTCCTGCAGCAACAAAAGGACAAGGAAATCCAGATGATCCGACACCACTACATTGCGTCGCATGTTGATCTGGTCCACGAACACGTTGTCACTCGTCGCCACGAGTACTGCGAAGCGTGCCCCAATCCTGACAACTGGAACAGCAACGAAGGTCCCGTTGGTGCGGTGCATACCTGCGTGCTGGGAGCGGCCGATGTTGTGCGCGCTCACAAGTTCACGATCTGGAACGAGATTCCGTACAATGCCAAAGACCAGGCCTCGACGAGTTCAAAGTCAAGTGCGTGCAGGATGCGCCATCCACAAACGAGCGCTGGTCATGTTCTTCAGCGAACAAGTCACCACCAACAGTCGTGACAATCTGTTCATGAGCATGGCCAATGAAGTTGCGGACAGAATGCAGCGCAAGTACCCGAAACCGATGGCCTGTAAACATGAACAACAGGACTGCGACTGTGATTATGATTTGCAGTAATTGTTGTATTTTGCGTGATCAATTATTTTGTACTTGGTTAATTTTTTTCAGAATGAATACAATCAAGCGAATTTATTATAATCTTGGCAGCGCTGGTGCGTTTGCATCAGATAACTGTTCCAATTGCACACGATAGAACCCAAATGTTACTTGCGAGTATGTATGTGATCTCACTTTTTTTTTATTTTTGGTCTTCGAGTATGTATGTGATTTGCTGAGAAACTGTTTGACTTGTTTGCGAGTAACATTTGGGTTCTCATCGTGTACCAATTGGAACAGTTGATTTTCTGATGCAAACGCACCAGCGCTGCCAAGATTATAATAAATTCGCTTGTATTGTATAAATTGTATTCATGCTGAAAAAAAATCAACCAAGTACAAAATAATTGATCACGCAAAATACAACAATTACTGCAAATCATAATCACAGTCGCAGTCCTGTTGTTCATGTTTACAGGCCATCGGTTTCGGGTACTTGCGCTGCATTCTGTCCGCAATTTCATTGCCATGCTCATGAACAGATCGTCACGACTGTTGGTGGTGACTTGTTCGCTGAAGAACATGACCAGCGCTCGTTTGTGGATGGCGCCATCCTGCACGCACTTGACTTTGAACTCGTCGTAGGCCTGGTCTTTGGCATTGTACGGAATCTCGTTCCAGAGCGTGAACTTGTGAGCGCGCACAACATCGGCCGCTCCCAGCACGCAGGTATGCACCGCACCAACGGGACCTTCATCCAGGATTGGGGCACGCTTCGCAGTACTCGTGGCGACGAGTGACAGCGTGTTCGTGGACCAGATCAACGTGCGACTCAATGTAGTGGTGTCGGATCATCTGGATTTCCTTGTCCTTTTGTTGCTGCAGGAATGCCTGGATTATCTGGTTTTCGTCGGATGCAACGGTGGAATTCATTTTTGTTGGCTTTTTTCAATGCTTGCGCAACATGCGACGATAGAAACATGGGCAACGACACATGATGAATGAGACAGAAAAAACGCACGCGCTGGTGTTTTGAATTTTGGCGCCAAAAACTTCCGGCGTGGGTGTGTTGTCATGGTATTTATACTGCATGTGACTTAGCTCAGTGTGTAATCATGTTCTCAAAACTCGTGCTGTTCGTCACCGTGTGCATGTCATCCGCCATGCTGGGTGCAACGTTCATTTACCCAGTCATCTCCCTGCTGTTGGAACCAATGGTTTTTTAAAAAAAATTCGTTCCAAAAGTTTTAAAAAAAATTTTTATTATTTCAAAATTCGAAAATTTCTCTATTTTTTTGCTCTAAAAGTGCTATTTTTTGCATAAAAATTGCTACTGTTAACATCACCCGACCCTACCATGGGTGTATTGGGTGCCATAATCGTTGTTTTGTAGCATCTAGACATAGTGCACACACTCACATGGCCTCTCATATGATTACACATGTACATGTGACTGGGTGGGCATGCATTTATCCATGCAACAGACCCGAAAGCAGTAATTCGGTGTGACATTCACTCTATGTTTACACTGTTTGTCACATATTTGCATTGGTCGTGTACCAAGAGGCAATAGTTTCACCCAAATTTACCGTCTTGAGTGTCACAAAGCCACACCAAAACACCCACACCACGTGGGGGAAGTGTACGGGTGTGTACCTGACTACTGTTGGCACTCATTGACCATTGTGTAGTATTGTTTTCGTGTCGTGAGTGCTTTATATGCACTTACCACACGTTATGGAAGAAAAATGCCACTATTTTTTGCTTTAGAGCTCATTTTTTCGTTTCTGGCAGTTTTTCGCTGGAAAAAAAAATTTTTAATTAAAAAAAATTTTTTTAAAAAAAATGGGGTTTGAATAAAATTTTTTTTTATTAACCACTGGTTGGAACAACAAATCCTGTTGGACATTGCTGCGTTTCATCATCGCAGGTTCCTCATGGGTCAATGGTGTCGAGAACACATGCGCCATGGTGGTAATTCTCTGGAATTCATTACTCGTTTACTGTTTGACAGTGATTCTGATGACTGTGATTCTCACTATTCATTGGGTGAAAGAAATTTTCTCCAACCGTTGCAGTGCCCAGGTTTCTATATCGCTTCACAAAGCCTCGACTTGGGGCACTACCCCAAGAAGGGTATCCACACACAATATGCATTGATCACATACATGGCACGTACCAGCGTCAGCTAACGCACTGCCTTGTTGACAAACATTCATGGGTACCAATAATAATACATACATACTTATCAGTTGGGTACCATGCTGTGCCATGGTGACTGTATGTTGCATCATATATTGGCTACCACATATGTTGGGTACCGTAGGTACTTTGGGTGCCATGTATGTATGTACATATGTATGTATGTATGTATGTATGTATGTATGTATGTATGTATGTATGTACGTATGTATGTATGTATGTATGTATGTATGTATGTATGTATGCATGTATGCATGCACTGTAGTGTTGTGTACCATGTTGGGTACCGTAGGTACCATGTATGTTGGGTACTGTAGGTACTTTGTAACAGTCTGACGGAGTAAAATAATCTATGTGCCAGCACGGGGTAAAATAATCTAAGTACCCGCCTATACCCACGTGTATTGGACATAGTTTTTGGCCATGTTGACGAAAAAGCTCCGGGATAGACGACGTTTTGTGTGATGACTGTTTCAAGTCATCCAGGGTCGGGGCACAGGAGACACAGCAGTCCCCTGGTAAAACCGGTGCTTGTCCGCACTGTTTGACTTCGGTTTTACACTTTTTGTTTTATGACCCTGCCTAAGCGGGTGACTGGAACGTCACCAGGATCTATCCATGCCGGCCGTGTTGCGATCGAAAGGCGCGTGGATTTGGTCCAGGGCTGACTTGCGCGCTGAGACGGTCACTTCGGCGTGACTCCTGTCGGTCCGGGTGCGTTGCTGACTGCCTGATGAGTGGCAGAAGGTGGCGTGCTCAAGTGCATCTGCCCCGTCGACGAGCTCCCTAGGGCGAGACAGATCACAAACGGTGTTCAGCAAACGCTGATGGAAATACGACACAAGTATTGGCTTGTGTCCGGTCGAACAGAGGTTCGCAAAGTGATTGTACACTGTGTTGTGTGCCGCAAGTTGAAGGGCAAAGCATGCAAATTACCAAGGTGTCCGCCGCTACCAGCTGAGCGAGTGTCTCGTTCAGGTACGTTTGAAGGCGCCGGAATCGATTACGCCGGACCAACTTATGTGAAAGAACGTCGTGATTCGAAGACACCCATGAAGGTTTGGGCTGCGTTGCTGTCGTGTTTTTCGACCAGATCAGTGCATCCGGAGACGGCCATTGACTTGTCAAGTGACAAATGTCTCAATGTGCCACAACGCTTCATTGTGGTACGAGGACAGGACCAGTGGACATAGATACCGATTGCTGGCTGGTTCGGAATTGCGCTTTGTGTATTTCTCGCGCATATTTGCGGCCTACTTGTGGTGGAACGTGAAAGAGTCACGTTATCAGACCACGCCGCCGATGGAACCGTGGCCGAGTAATGATCTGATGGCGTGTGACAAACTGACCCGCCCGGATGGCAATTGGGTGTCTGCTGAAGACATTGAGGACTATCTGGGTGGTGTGGCCAAGTCTGCTGATTGGGAGGACGCACGTTTGGTGACCGAGATCGATGACTATCGAAGTCATGTTGATTCGGTACAGCTGGACCAGTCGAACTACATGAAGTTCCTCACATACCGACTGGGTCAGTCGCAAGAGCAGGAGGGGGGTGGAAGGCCGACAAGTACGCAGTCGGCGCACGACGTTCAGCGACCGCGTGAAGAGCAACCAGATCGTCCGGCGTCCCATGGTACTGTGGCGACTACGTCGAGTAGTGCCAACGCGGGACTGGCCATGTACGATGATAACGACATCCCACCGCGACGTGGGTTCCCGGCCAAGGGACATGGTCGTGGTCGGTCGCGTTCGCGCAAACCATGGCATGCGCGACAACCCCGTGGAGGTGGTTCGGTTGGAGGTCGTGGCGGCGGCCGTGGAGGTCGCGGCGGCCGTGGTCCGTTGAGTGGTCCAAACGTGGGCCTCAGGCATGCAGCAGCACTAGAACGTGGCTGTGTGGTGTGAAAATCCACACGTGCATAATGCGTGCGGTGGGGTGCATAAGGCCCCTCATTAAATCCATGCGTGCATAATGAGTATGGTGAGGTGCATAATGCCTCTTATCCGCATTTCTAATTCTTAGTGTTTGACCTTTTGTGCGCAATTTTTTTTCCACATTTCTATGGTAAGATTTGTGATGTTTCACCTACGACCAAGTGTCTGCGGGTGATTACCGCGCTTTTATTTTGTGTGATGACTGTACGGTGAATGTACACTTTTTGAATGGTTTGATGTTGCAAGTCATCCAGGGTCGGGGCACAGGAGACACTGCAGTCCCCTGGTAAAACCGGTGCTTGTCCGCACTGTTTGACTTCGGTTTTACACTTTTTGTATTGTGACCCTGCCTATTTAGAGGTAAATTGCCCTGTTTATGACCATTTAGCTTACAGCGATGTAAGCTCGGCGTTGGTCGCTTTGTTTGACTCCCTGTTTGACACAGAAAAACCATTCAACAGCACGGCTCGTTTGTGGGTGGCGAGACGTTGGTGCAATGTTCGATGTGCGCGACTCGTTCCTTCTACGGCGCTGGCGTCGTGCTGTTCTGGCGGTCACCGGACAGGACTTCTTCACCTTAGGTGACAACCTTCCAGGGGTTGGCTGGTCATCTACCCAGCTTGCCGTCCACCTTCGCTGCCGAAACCGTCTTATTCGTGGATCAATTAGCCTGCGCCTATGAGCTAGCAGCTGCTCTATTAGCGGTCAGGACTTAAACCGATACGAGTGGTGTATCACCTACGGGTGTTCGTCTAGAGTGCGGCGTGAGTAACCCACACCTCTTGCTTCGGCAGGGTACGGAGAAAACCCACTTCGGTGACTGGTGAAAACCCTTGTCCTGACTGCTATATCCACGCGACCATTCAATTCAATCAAATTCCATCTTCATCGCTGGTGTGCTATTCAAATCGTCGTCGGTGCCATCTGCGATCCCTAACTCTCGGCGGTTTCTTCAAGGCCGACTCTAACTATGGCCGGGTGGACACGAACAGTGACTCTATTCAACATCATTCATCATCAATCAAATGCGGTCATTTGAAGGAACTGGTGCCGGGAGATGTGACATTGGACATTATGCCGTCTTTATATCGTCGTCAACAAACTGACAGTCGTCTCTTTGGCTGTGTTGACTGTTGCTGAGCATGGAATTCAAATGGACTGGCTCAGCGTTGATCTCCATCGCCGTCATGATTTTCTCTTCGAAATCGTAAATTCTGCCTTCTCGTAATTCAGTTGATTTTCGTGTTTCGTCGGGGACGTTTGGAGTCGCGATATATTTTATATTATTACTTGTTATTTGCAGTTGAAATTCTATCCTTTATTCCTATATTTCCGTTATTCGTTATTATAGCGTAAAACGTGCTGTTGAATTCGACTTCGGGGTGCTTTTCGTGCAAAAGTGGAAGCGAAACAGCCAGATAGATCGCTGGGCTTGCCTTATTGGTTTTCGTGCTTGATTGCTTAAAACCCGGTGCTTGTGCTTCTTTAATGCAGGAAAGCGGGTGACTGGAACGTCACCAGGATCTATCCGTGTAGGCCGTGTTGCGATCGAAAGGCGCGTGAATTTGGTCCAGGGCTGACTTGCGCGCTGAGACGGTCACTTCGGCGTGACTCCTGTCGGTCCGGGTGCGTTGCTGACTGCCTGACGAGTGGCAGAAGGTGGCGTGCTCAAGTGCATCTGCCCCGTCGACGAGCTCCCTAGGGCGAGACAGATCACAAACGGTGTTCAGCAAACGCTGATGGAAATACGACAAAAGTATTGGCTTGTGTCCGGTCGAACAGAGGTTCGCAAAGTGATTGTACACTGCGTAGTATGTCGCAAGTTGAAGGGCAAAGCATACAAACTACCAAAGTGTCCGCCGCTAAAAGCTGAGCGAGTGTCTCGTTCAGGTGCGTTTGAAGGCGCCGGAATTGATTACGCCGGACCAACTTATGTGAAAGAAAATCGTGATTTGAAGACACCCATGAAGGTTTGGGTTGCGTTGTTGTCGTGTTTTTCGAGCAGATCAGTGCATCTGGAGACGGCCATTGACTTGTCAACTGACAAATGTCTCAATGTGCTACGACGCTTCATTGCCCGAAGAGGAAAACATTTGTACAGCGACAATGCCACGCACTTCCAATTATTGAAGAAGATCCTGAATGAAAATTGGCCAAATAACCCAGACAACGATGAATATCTCGACTATCTGGCTAAGGAAGAAATCGAATGGCGCATGCAAACACCGCTAAGTCCGTGGAAAGGCGGCATGTTTGAACGAATGATTGGCATAATGAAGAGAATGATCAAAGCAGCTGTTGGCAAACGATTGCTGACGCTGGAAGAGTTCTAAACGGTGCTGTGCGAGGTCGAAGCGATGTTGAATTCACGACCGTTGACATATTTGTATTCGGACAACGACTCGTTTCAAGTGTTGCGTCCGATTGATTTCTTGGCACCTGGTCGTGAGTGTGGTGCAGTTCGTTTCGCGAACGACGAGAGTGATGATTCGGACTACGAAGAAGGCGAAATGTCAACCGAGGCGATTGTGAAATGGAATTGGGCTGAGCAATCAAAATGTCTCGATCGTGCATGGAAGTTGTACACGACCGAATATTTGACAAGTTTGAGAGAACGTTACAAGTCGAGCATTGATAAGGCCAGGGGAGCTGTCAATATAAAACCACAAGTTGGTGATGTCGTTTTGCTGGACGATGGTAATGTGCCAAGAGGATGTTGGCGATTGGCGAGAATCGTACGTTTGTTCCATGGTGACGATGGGGGAATGTCGTTCAGCTGAAGTTGTTGTATCGAATGGTAACTTGTTGAAGCGCTCAATTTGCAAATTGATCCCCCTGGAACTGCACGAAAACGAAACAGAGCAAACGGAAGACGAACGTGCTGTTTCGCAAATCGAGAAGTCAAGTGAGTCGGAAGCACAACCGTTGCGTCGTTCGGAGCGGTTGAAGGCCAAATCCACGGTCGTGCAGATTTGATTTGCTCTCAAGGGGGAGAGAATGGCGTGCTGTTCTTTGTTTGCCAGTTCGCTATTTGGGCAAACTGCATGTATCGCACTGTGTGCTTATCGTATTGTATCGCATCGTATCGTGTTCTACGTCTATACTTATCCTGTTCTACGTCCACGCTTATCCAGTTCTCGTCTGTGACTAACGAACAGTCCATTGAGAGAAGAAAGAAGGCATGAAAACTCGAATGTATAAAAGACTCTGACGAAGAAAGAAAATGGGACATTGGACTGAACTTTTATTGATCTATTGGATTTGACTTTTTCAGAGTTTAATTTAGATTCATTCTTCTGAAGGGGGTGGATGTAGTGACGAATCCCCATGTGGCTTTGGAATGCAAAGCAGTATAACGTGACTTTACTAAATATCACATTATTCATTGTATTTTGTCTGCACACATTCTATCAGCTTATTTCCTGTGTGCTTGTGCTTGTGAGCTTCAGAGTTGGTTACGGGGTTTATGTGTGCCTTTCGAATAAAGTGTGTTATGAAGTAAAGACAGTTTCACATTATACAAGGTGTCCGTGATGCTTTTACAGCAGCGTGCATGGGTGTTTTTTACCCGCGTACAAGGTGTCCGTGATGTTTTCCGAACCGCGTGAGTAGTATAGGGGGTTTACCTAGCACGCAGTGTATAAGCATAAGCAGTGTATAAGGATAAGCACAGAAGCTGGCACGCAGTGTATAAGGATAGGCGCCCAAGCTGGCACGCACTCTAGATTGATGTTCAGGCGTAAGCCTAATCGTGGAGTGCTTTTGCTCTACATATGTATCAGCATACAGTAATGTTGGGGCGTAATCGTGAGCTGGAAGGATTTTTTCAACGTGTTATGTTTATTGTCCGTCACTTTTATTGCATTGTCCCGACATTATTACAAGCCACCCTGAATTACATTGAAATCCGTCATCACACGTTCGAGATACTAGCACAGCGATTCAAGACACATTTGATTTTGGGAGGAAAGTTTGATTTCACATTTGAATATAGTGCATAAGCATAGGAAAGTTTGAATATTGTCAAATGACTCTTTTTTTCCTATCTTTTACGTCTGTCAAATGACTCTCTGAAAAGTCTTCAAATGTTATTCAAATGTTGCTCCTGAGATTTGACATTTGATCAAATGTCTTCAAACTTGCAATCAAATCTTGTCAAACTTGTCAAATGTTATTCAAACTTGTCTTCAAACTTGTAAATCTATTCAAACTTTCTTCAAATGTATTCAAATGTGTGTCAAATGTCAAATCTATCCAGTCAATGATTTCAAATGTCTTTGGGCGGAATGTTTTCTTCGGTGTTTAACTGTATGCAGCAATTCTGCTAGTCAATGACAATGTTCGAGAGGGTGTTTTCATGCAATTTGGGCACTCACAGTTCTGCAAACCGACCGTAAAGGTCAATACAATCCTGTCCATGGGTGTGGGCACGGATTGAACACAATGCGTCAGCAGACTCTGCGCGTGTATCATTCACACTTGCAGAGCGGTCAGATTTATAACGTGGTTCGACCATCTTAGCTCATTTTTGTTAATCCATCGACATGCACTTTTGGCTCTTATAGCACTGTGCCTAAAACACCGAACACGGTGAAACAGCGGGTGTAGTATGTATACATAGCTAGAGTAGCTAACATGTACATACTGGGGAATAAACAACATGCCTGTACGGTGCACTGGCACTTGCGCATTTGTTGTCGCTAAGTTGCGTTATTGCTTGTCCAACGTAAAAGTCAAATCTGTAGCAGATGGCAAGCCTCTCGAGTCTCTGTGTTAGGTACTTTTATGCAAACAACACGAAAATATTATGTTCTCAAAACCAAACAAAAACCAGAATGAAAATGTAATGTGTTTGGTTCGTTATGCATAGGCAAAGCTCAGATGAAGCCAAAACATATGAATGCAGTGTCGTAAATCACACGCTTTAACTGATAAGCACACACAAGACAGATCAATAATGTTTGCATGAAATGTTATAAAGAAAATCAATCATTGTTGGCGTCTGCCACACTCCCGCCGAGACAAAGTCAACGGTCCAGGCAGTAGCGGTTAACCACGTCCAGTTTGCATGCACGTTCGAACGCTTGAAG
>JASAMV010007118.1:0-16827 GCA_030248065.1 Rhynchonema sp. JSB1_4
TGATGAGGACCTGGTGCACGCACCGTCTGCGAAAATGGGACCGAACTCGCCTGCTATCGTGTCGTCGTAAGTCAAACCAGTCAAAAAACCGAAATAAACCCCTGACCGAGCAAGGCCAATTCAAGTGCGCGCACCTTTATCACGGATTGTACAATGTCAAACGTAATCTCCGTGGCGCCCTGCAGCACTTGCACGGCTTCAGTCGTCTTGCCCTCAGCCAACAATTGCTGACCTCTGGCTTTGGCCGCACGACGGCGTTCGCGACGCACACAGTCAGTGTGCTGTGACAAAAAATGTTTCGTGCGAAAAGACTTGCAAAAATTGGATTTTTTTTGCCCAGGTCGAACTTGTTGCTCGGACATGCGTGGCCTTTTTTGAATGTGGACTATTTCGGGATTTACTGCTGAGCACCAATGTCAACCAACCAGCGTAATAGTTGTTTCTCCGGAGGACACCTAATAATGAGCAATTTTAGCTCAGGCCAAACCAACTGCTATCAAATGAGCAGCACCGTACAAAGTCACATAATGCAAGAGCGAACCTACCAGACTAATCACAAGTTTGAAACCAGGGCCCGGGCCATAATTTTGTGGTAAATCGGTCACAAAACCTCAATTCACCTTTTTCGCCGGTAAACTGGCGCCATCAAACACAGCGATCACACGACAATGATGCTCAAGCAGCATATCGATGTATTTCATACAGTAGTGCACGTAACTGCAAAGGCGAATGAAAGTGGGGAGCAGCCATAATCGACAGTACCACAATGTCGCATTTTTTGAAAACGAATGAGGAAAAAACAAAATTCACACTGACTGACGATGAAGTATCATCGCTGTGACGGGTAGTGTCAGGTCAAAGTGTTAGTGTTTTTTATGTCTTTTACAATATTTTATTCTTTATCCTCACAGCAATCAGTCTTCTTGCAAACGGGTGTATTCCATGACTTTGACGAGGTGCTCGTATTTGAAGTGACAGTTTTTGTCCGGGTCAAGTGGTGGCCTATTTTGGGAAACCTAGCAACACCCAAACCCGAAAGCACTCACAATTCGGTCTGCTTTCCCTGCGCAATATCCAGCACACAACCAAACACACCACGATGTATGAGACAGGACATATCCACCGCCACTGTGCTGCCACGAAACTCGTCGATTTGAACCTGAATTTCGGTGACCTAATTTTTAGTATGTCCCAAAAATTAATCACAAACGAGGTAGCGCACCGGTCGACATGCGTTTTTCACGAAATTAAGCAAATTTGCAATGCCCATGGCGAAGGACACGACACCCAACTACCATACAGCAGCACCTGCGGTTTGAGAATGTAATGCTGTGCTGAACAACCTCCAAGTTAAATAAATACAAGAGGTACGATTTTCGTTGGACATATACACCAGTTGTAGTTATGGAATAATTAGCAGATTGAAATCAAACGTTGTTGGATCCACTAAACTTTTATGCAAAGCTTCAAAACGTGTCACGCTGGTAGACAAAGATAGCCAATGACATGAATAAAATAATATTAATATCACAGCTTATCTAGAAATCTGGCAAGAAAACAAACGATACTGAGGCGAGCAGTAAGACGGCATTCCACGTTGAGCTGAAAGTAAAATCATCATGAAAAAAGCAGAGGCGTAAATGATGAAAAGGAAAGTAACGTGAAGTTCATGTGAAAAAACCATGTCATGAACGCTCATTCCGTGACCACTACATTGATTAAAGCCGCCTTCATAAATTACTGAAATACAAACATGTGACTTCTAACAAGTTCGACCCTTTCAAAAAATTAATTTGATTTCCTTGTGCTCAAAAACATTGCACCGTATACCTTCACAATTTTGGACAGGATGCAATCATTTGTTTTGTTTTATGACTGAGCCAAAGCATTCTGACGCGGACTCTGTATGACACATAAAAGAAACTGGGCATTGCTTACCGTCATCACAGACAAAACATTGTATATCGTTCATTTAGCTCACATGCTTGCTGCATTCATGCTATTTGGTCGCCCGCTGACAAACGTTTAAACAGTTTCACATCGCTGTGAGACACAATGGATGAGCAGAACATGTCTGCGAAGAATGCTCATATTTCCCAAAATCTTCTTCTTCCGCCACTTTACGCCGTCAGCTTAGCGATACCCAATGACACTGTCGCCAGCATGTTTGCCAATCCACAACTACCGACAGCCACAACCGATCATCACGATAACGGCGGTACGAGCGGAGACACTGACGGTACGTCAACGAGCGAAGGCAGCCATTATGTTCATTTGGATATTGTCCAGTTACACGACATCATGCAATCCCAAAGAAATTACAGACATCAGCGAACAGAACGAACGTCAAGCGATGAAAGGATCGTCAAGCGGCATGGGTGAAGTCAACAGACTAGCGGCGAAGTTGTCCACTCTGTTCGGTAGTGCATACTTTGGGATTAAGACGGAACGCAGGCAATCAATCACAGGTTGGTCGCTGTCAGCGTGCCAGTAATAAACCAGAAAGTCGTCATGTATCATGCGGATAACACTGCAACCACTTCAGTGGAGCAACGACAAAGTGTGGTGTTTTCGGACTATCCCAACGATGGTGATCCCGCGCTTGTGGACGATAATTCCTCAACAACCTCAGGTATGTGCTTTCTTTTCATTGGCAGGTAAGGACCTTGCTGGCTTGGCATCAGAGTCGCGGTTGGTGGGGGCACATTTGCCTCCCATTACAGGCAAACCAACCAAACCCGAACCCTGATGCCAGCAATCATTTAGAATCACGTCACAAGGGCAATATGACATTATTATAATTTAAGTGCACAGTGGCAACGGTGAGTTACCAAAAGACGAGGCGGAGGACACAAGTGTTCAAGACTGTGACGGCATGGAGAATGGAGAAGACGACAGACCGACATCAGGCGAAAGTATGCGGTTTGGGCATTGATGACATACTCTGGTCTAAAACAAGATCGCGATGCAGGTATCAGCCGTCATAATGAGCATCTCAAAAGACAAGCAAATTACATCCTCGACGCTGTGTCGCAAATGAAACGATTGTGCTTCAAGTTGCCTGGCAATCAGGGCACGGATTTGCTCGAAGAACTCAAAAGCGTGAAAAAGCACGTAAGAAAATATCTTGTGCCCAATTACTATCACAAACGAGAAACAATTTACGACCGCCACAGGCAGAAAAAGTCATCGGCGCATGCATACAAGTCGAGCAATCTCAAATAACCATGCAACAACAACAGTGCACCACCACTCAAGCTCTGGAATGGAAGGCCGACATTGCACGACAGAAAGCGGTGCAGGTGTACGAAATCGAAAGAAGCATAATCGAACTAAATGCCGTCATGCAGAAGTATGCCAAGATGGTGCATGTGAGTGAAGTTTTTTTAAATTGAAATAATCTGGTCTGCTGATTGAATTAATTTTCCGATTTAGGACCAACAAGACCGGATCGCCGAGATTGAACGAAAAGTAGATGAGACCGACGAAATCTATCAGCAAGGTTCAAAGCATATCGATCGAGCGGTTAGCGACTTAACTGGGGAACAGTGTCGGATGTCTGGTGTCGGCACCTTTTTTTGGAGAACTGTCGTGTCGATGATATTCATTTGTTTTCTATATACTGAGGGGTGAAGCCTTCACTGAAATGACCGAGACACAGCGCGTTATTTTAGCTGAGATGGAAGAACATGGTCACTGGTGTTGCCGGCGGAATGGCAGCGACAGCGTACATAGCGGGCGGCACAGCATTGGGAGCGGCGGTTGCTGGCCCACCCGGAGCAATCGTTGGTGCGGGTGCGACCGTTGCAACAGCGGTCGGCGGGACGACGTTTGGCGTTTTCGGTCCGAAAATATTGGGAAAGAAATGATATCTGAAAAATAGACAACATCATCGGTTCAAAACAAGTGGCTTTTGATCATGTTGCGTTTTGTGCTGCCTCTGAAAAAACTTCACTTGATTTGAAATGTTACTGATTTGAATTGTTCGCGGTTTGAGCATGGCAATGCCATATTTATTGTTAAACGCGGAGCGATCATTTTTGTGCTACATGACAGCCGGCTGCTGCTTACAAACGCAAACTACATGAAATTTCAAAAAGCACATGCATCATAATTTTACAGGCTGTAGTCAAATTAAGCTGCGCTGTTTGCCACTAACTGCACCACAATGTGCCATGACGTTCCGAATTTTAAAGGCTTTATTTTCACAAAGACCGCCCACACAGAAAAAACAGAGCTGATTTACACGTGACACAGGTGACAGCTTCGTGGTGTTAAACCTACAAAATACTACTGTTATCGTAGCCCAAATGTATACCAAACAAGGGGTTACGCACGAGTGACTCAGCGAAGAACATCTCATAATAGTTCTCTGATAACAATTATTTCTGATAACGCCAACGGAAATTGCCAAAAGCTGGCATAATCTTTATTTTACGACGCCCACAATAAGCAAGCACTACTAAAGGAGTCCCACGGCTGCGTTTGGCATTATAAATCTTCTTGATTCTAATGAGAAAAAACAACTATCGTAGTTATGGCGTCAACTTCTAGTTGGTCGGCCAACACAACAAGCACTCGGGAGCAAAAGACTCCACAAACGGTTGCAGTTCCGTCGGTGCACAGCAACGATAACGCGGCAAGCAACGAGTTTGTCACGGATATACATGACGAGGAGCTGGAAGCCCAAGGATGGATCATTATCGGTGCGGAGCACGATGAACACAAGCCTTCACGTGCAGGTAAGAGGAGCCTCTTGGGACACCGCGGCACTTTTGCAAAATTGTGACATCGTAACGTCAGAAATTAGCGCACGAAACGCGCAACTCGAGCATCAAGCAAATCAAATACTGGGTACGGCGTCCCAATTGCAACGCTTTTGTTTCAACTTGCCGTTGCACCAGCGCTACGGTTACGTCAAGGAATTGATCAATGTGAAAAAACAGGTAGGCCCGTGAGGTTCGAACTGACCAGCGCCACAGTTCACAAAATTAAATGGTACAGATTGAAATTACAAAATTAAATGCGCTCGAATCTATTATCAGGCCAGGTCGGTGATCAACGCGTGCCAACGAGCCATAACGAGACAGAAGTTGAAACAGCAACGTTGCCCAGAAGTGGAGGAACTGAAACGGAAAGCCGAAGAGGCACTGAACATTGCGAGACAAGCCAAACAGATCGAGCACATGACCGAGTGTCTGCACAAACTAATGCAAGATTATGCGCTGATGATAACGGTAAGCTAAAAATATTCTGACCAAAACGTTCCTCACTGCGAATGCTGTCCTTGTTCAATCAGGAACATCAGCACGTGGTTGACCGCATCGCAGCTAACGTTGACGCCACGCAAGTCCGAACGCAGAACGGGCTCAATAGGTTGGCCAATCTCGCGGTGAGTATGACAACGGACGAGGCCGATTTGACTTTTTGGTAACGGTAACAAGCAACGGTGCAAGAAAACATCAGAATCATCGCGCACTGATATGGCCATTGCAGTCCAAACGAATGAAGCGCGTGGTTGTTGGCGTCGCTAGCGGCGTGGCAGCGACGGCGTACGTCGCGGGCGTCACCACGATTGGCGGCGTGATCGGCGGTCCCCCTGGTGCGCTGATCGGCGCCGGAGCCGCGACCGCGTCGGCCATCACCGGCACCACAGTCGGAGTGCTCGCGTCGAAATTCGTGCGCAGGAAATAATACAATGGCACTGCAGAATGATCGGTTGCCGTTGTTTGCTTTGCTGTCCGAAACGCAGTTTTCAAAGAGATTAACCGATGCTCATTGCAGATTTACACATGTTGCGCTCACATTGACTGTGTTTGAAGGTTAGGATATCACAGGTTCGGTCGTGAACTAATTTTTTTTCGTTCTGTTCACTTGTTCCGGGTTCTATGTTCACGCTGCCATTTGATCGTTTGTCTCTCTCATTTTTATTAATTGTACCTCTGGGTGTTCACCAATGAGAGCTGAAGATTACAAAGCTTTTTTAGTTCACTACGTGTCTTTGGCAGCAGGCTTTTTGACTCCAACTGAATGATGTGCGCTTCAAGCCCCAGATCGCATGATTAACTGAACAGATCGTGATCTATGCCAGAACAAATACAGAGTTGCACACCGCAACACCAACAGCGCGCAGCTGCAGCATGAAGGTCAACGGAATGAGTGCTATCGACAGAAATAAAAGCAAGATGATGGCAAGCCACAACGAAAGAGATCAAAACCTCGGCAGCAGTCACCAGCGTGTTGTCAGCCGCGCAGCGCGCCAGCGACGGCGACGTGTTTCGCTTCCAGCGCTCGAAAAACCATTCTGATTCTGAAAATTGCCAAATTTTCAATGTTTTTCTGGATACGAAAGTGAAACAACGGGTACTACAAACACTCACGCTGTCTTGTCAATGCCCAATTTCGCATGCACATGATTCGTAAGAGAAGCGGCCACTTTTTGATTAAAATCGCGGTCTTGAAAATTGACAATCGAAGCCAACTCCATGAACACAATTGGATTGGCAGCATCAGTGGCGTGTGTGCCCATCATCGTGTTGGGGTGGCAGATAACGACAACCGCCTGTGATGGCAAAATGTACTCGTTTGGAAAGCAATATTGAATTGAACACTTTTATTGTGTGCACTCCAAAATTAAACGCGAAATATTAGCTGTTCGGAGAAGCGCCACCTGCTTACGTGGTCGTCAAAACATTTCCTGACAGGGGACACAACTGGGAAGCAAAATTCCACAAACTGGAGGCAAATAATTGGAAAACCAAAATCATGCCATCAATAAACCAACATCGATCGGTTTGCTCAGCAGGTCCGCCAGCAATTTACACGTATCCGGTATGAACCAATCGGGCACTGTGCTGGCTGATGTTTCAATAGTGAGGAAAGGCATCCGAGAATAATGTTGTGAAAAAGGGTGCATACAACTGAAAGAAAATTTGTGAGATGGTAAAGTAAAGCAAAGCAAAGCGACCACACGCTTCTCAGCACAACACGAAACCACGTGTGAAACGAAACACTGACTTTTATCTTTGATAACCGTTGGAAGCTAAAGAACTGGGTAATAAAAGTGGCCATTAAAATTCGACAAAAACACAGACAATTACAGT
Source organism: Rhynchonema sp. JSB1_4 (assembly GCA_030248065.1). NCBI lineage: Eukaryota > Metazoa > Nematoda > Chromadorea > Monhysterida > Xyalidae > Rhynchonema > Rhynchonema sp. JSB1_4. The sequence continues at coordinate 7,104 of JASAMV010007118.1, forward strand.
GGGCACAAAATGTAGACAAGAGAGGACGCGCAAAAATATTGCTAAAAATAGCATTTCGCAGTAAAATCAAGCAATTTGAGAACATTGACGCACGAATATCAACACAAGCACAGTTTTGAAACACAATGGTTTTCATTTCACACCCGACAATTTTAAGCTAACACCGTAGTACATGAAATAATAATGGAATTCTGAGCGGTTGTGACAAGAACGTCGAGAACTTAGGTACATTTTCACACCAAAAGATGCTCCGAAACACTTTCGAAAATATGTGAAACGTGACAGCAGTCGTAGTCTTCATCCAAACGTTTTGCCACCCAAACCACAATTGTGCGCATCGACGTTTTCGAACATGCAATAGAGCCTGAAGAAATCAAAGTGCACGGGCATGGAATGAAACTTTAACTAAAATCAAGGGACTGGGTCATGAATGGTCCAGCTCTGTCTTGATCACCATCTGACACCAATGATGTAAACAAGATGTTTCATGATACTTATGAGCAGTGATGTAGTTGGAGGGGGGTATGGGGGTAATACCCCCAACTGCCAGGTAGCTTTCTTGCTCCCGAACCCATACCCCACAAACTGGCTGGCTAGCTTTCTTGCTCCGGTCATCACGTCAAAAAAGTGTTGATTTTAGTGTCAAAATGACCACTTTTATGGGCCAAACTGGTCAAATTCAATCAAACTTTTTCTCACATGCACAGAAATACGCATTTTGAGGCTTGTTTTAGCATAATTTCGACCAATTTTATACCCCTGTTTTTGACATCTGGACCAATACCCCCCAAATCAGGGTACCCGGCTCGACCCATAAAAGCTCGCCAACCTGTCGGCGGGTATGCCCAATTTCTCATTCAAATACGCGGCAATCTTCTGCGTGTGTTTCGAGTTGACGCCCTTTCCCACACATCCGATCGAGCCCAAATGCACGTGACCGCATGGTTCCGTTGTGCCGCCCATCGACATACACTCACCGCTGTGCACCATCACCATCACGTACTGCAAACAGCGGAGGAAGCGTTGTTTTTTTTTGCAATATTTCAAACGTACAGGTATAGTAAATTTCCAAATTCGCTACGGCACAGTAAAGTACGCCCCATAGTTAATGTCACGTTCTAAACCCGAAAATCAACTTTTGAAACATTCGGACAGCCAACACACACGCAGCTTGCCAGCCAGCCAGGCAGCTGCTCGCAATGTTTCAGAACTGCGCGTGCTTGGCGTTCGGGTTCAGAACGTGACATTAACCATGGGGCGTACTTTGCTGTGCGGCAACGAATTTGGAAATTTACTACGCAACAGATCGGATTTTGTTAGATGCCAAGCAACAACGGACATCGAATGTCGGCGACGCGACCGCGCCCAGTGGTGGGTGGTCGTTGAGAAATCGAATCGGAAAAAAGGAAAAAGAAGGAAATATTTCCTTTATTTCCTATTCGGAAAGAAAATGAGGAAAAAAATTTTTTTCCTAACTCTGATTCCGGGGGGGGGGCTGTATTACGGGGAGGGGGCTCTATTCCGGGGGTGGGGGCTGTATTTAGGTTTTTACGGTAATTTGTTTTGTGAAAATTCCTTTTTTCCTTTGGGCTCGGGATTTTGGACTTAGTCGACCGACCGGGCCTGTATGTCTAAATTTCCATTTTTTAAGTCCAATTTCCGAAAGAAATTTCCATTTTTTACCAAAATTTTCAAACCCTATGCGCTCGCGCGTTAATGCTTGATGATTACCGTATTGTCGGAAATAGAACCCCCCATTAATTGAACCCCCCTAAATGGCTCGAAATCAAAAATAGAACCCCCCATTAATTGACCCCCCTCATTAATAGAACCCCACCTCCAACCCAGTGTTGGAGGTGGGTGGGTTTGGGGGGTAGCCCCCCCCCCCAGTACAGTAGGTATCCCCCCTCGCCTGGTACAGTTGGTATCCCCCCGATGTTTGGCATGGTACAGTAGGTATCCCCTCGATTTTCACCCCGGTACAGTAGGTATCCCCCCGATTTTCACCCCGGTACAGTAGGTATCCCCCCGATTTTGCCCCAAAAGTGCCAATTTTTGACCAAAATGGCCAAAATTTGTGTAAAATCAGTGGCTTTTACCTCAAATTACCCAAAATTCGCGCGCTACGCGCGCAAATACTACGTTTTCACACGATTCCACACATAATAAACACATTAAAAATTTTCACCCAAAAACCTAACCCCCCCAACCCCCCCTAGGTACATAACCCCCCTGTGGCTATCGGCTCTGGTACAGTAGGTATCCCCCCTCTCCGAGCGGGGTACAGTAGGTATCCCCCCTCCAGAGTACCTCCAACACTGCTCCAACCTTCACCGCATGGATTTTTTTAACCAAATTTAGTAGCATTTTAGCTACTAAATTTTTTTTAAAAGCTAGTAAATTTTCAAATTTAGTAGCGTAAAAGCTACTAAATTTTTATATTTGGGCCAAAAAAGCTAGTAAATTGGCATTTCAGCAGAAAAAAGCTACTAAATTTTTCACTTTCCTAGCTTTATGCTACTAGCCCATTTTGAAAAAATAAACCCTGCTTCACCGTACCACAGATTAGTGGTATGGTAGGGCTGTGTTGTTGTGTCAAACGTTGTTTAAGCTTGCGTACACAATAGAATACAGCTTTTTAAGCATAATTGCCGCTGTTGAAGTTAGAAAATACCGAAAACAAGCCATTTTGATGGGCATTATTAACAATGATTTTTTTCGTCGGGGGGCCAAATGAAAAATATAACCCCCCAATAATTGACCCCCCCATAAATTGAACCCCCCAAAATGACCCCAGTGAAAAAATAGACCCCCCGGGTTCTATTTCCGACAATACGGTATTGACATTGTCAGCAACCCACTTGAACAATCAAGTTTTCTGCAGAAAATTTTCATAATGTTTTTCAGACAAACACCAAAATTACCGCAAGTCAGTGAGAAACCAACGTAGGTATTATTTAGAGATGCACGCCACTTGTGGCACATTTTTTGTGGCACATTTTTTGTGTTTTGGTGTGTAAATTGGTCAAATTTTGGGTGTTTTGGGAGCTGAAAAGTCGAAAATATCCTATGCTCAATTTTATTAAATTAGAAAAGTGGGCAACTTTAAAAAAAACAAAATTTGTTTCAAACACTACTGCCTGCCTCCACCCCAGCCGCCCATCCCCTCCCCCAAAAAATACAGCCCCCAAAATACCGCTCTCCCAAAAAGTGAAAAAATACAGCCCCTGCTCCTTGCATTTTAGGTTTTACGGTATTTTTCATTTTTTTGTTCCAACTTTTTCCTGGAAAAACAAAGTAAAAACGGCGAAAATTTTCTTCCTTCTGGTTTCGTTGCACCACAGAAAGCTGGTTGCGGCGATGCGAACTAGGCCTGGGCACAATACCACTTTTGACACCCAATACCAATACCCAATACCAATACCGGCCCTGTACCAATACCCAATACCAGCGCTGTGGCTGGTGGGGGGTCCACCCCCAATGGTACCCTACCCGCCCCGGCCTGGTACGCTACCCCCCTACCCGCCCCGCTCCGGTACCCTACCCCCCTACCCGCCCCGCCCTGGTACCCTACCCGCCCCGATTTTTTCCCTCAAAATGCCCATTTTTCGGTCAAAAATGCCCAAATTTCGACCGAAAACCCTAAAAAGTGCAAAAAATCGTGCGCTACGCGCGATATATGCACGTTATAGCATGTAAAAACAGGCACCCGAAAAAACTTGTGTTGTACCCTACCCGCCCCGAAAAATCCCCCCCCCCTCCCCCCAAACCGGATTTCCCCCCCAAACGATTTTTTCCACCTATGTACCCTACCCGCCCCGCAAAAGTAGCCACAGCACTGGTATTGACCCAATACCCAATACCAAATTGGTGACCCAATACCAATACCCAATACCAATACCGGGTGAGACCCAATACCAGTGCTGTGGCGACTTTTGCTGGGCGGGTAGGGTACATAGGTGGAAACAATCGGGGCGGGTAGGGGGGTAGTGTACCTGGGATTTTGGGGGGGAATCCGGTTTGGGGGGAGGGGGGGAGATTTTTCGGGGCGGGTAGGGTACAACACAAGTTTTTTCGGGTGCCTGTTTTTATGTACTAAAAAGTACATATATTGCGCGCAGCGCGAGATTTTTGCACTTTTTAGGGTTTTCGGTCAAAATTTGGGCATTTTTGACCGAAAAATTGGCATTTTGAGGGTAAAAATCGGGGCGCGTAGGGTACCAGGGCGGGGCGGGTAGGGTACCAGAGCGGGGCGGGTAGGGGGTAGCGTACCAGGCCGGGGCGGGTAGGGTACCATTGGGGGGGACCCCCACCCCCCCCCCCCCCAGCCACAGCACTGCCAATACCCAATACCAGATCAATACTGCTGACGTGCCTGGTATTGGGTTTGGTATTGGGTTGGTATTGGTATTGAGTATTGGGTTGGTATTGGTATTGGGTATTGGTCTTAGTATTGGTTTGGTATTGGGTTTTTTGGTCTGGTATTGGGTTGGTATTGGGTTTGGTTGGTATTGGTTTGGTATTGGGTTTTGAGTCAGGTATTGGGTTTGGTATTGGCTTGGTATTGGGTTTTTCTGGATCAGTATTGGGTATTGGCTTTGACCCAATACCTGGGCAAACCCAATACCAATGCCCAATACCAATACCAGGCCAGCTTCAATACCAATACCCAATACCAGAATTAGTCCCAATAAATACCACCAAACACTGGTATTGGTATTGGTCAGTGTTGGAGGTGGGGGGGGGGGTTCGGGGGGGGGGCCCCCCCGGGGGTAGCCCCCCCCAGTACAGTGTTCCCCCCCCCCCCCTTGTGGCGGCCCCCCCGTCCCTGGGGGGGGGGGACTTACTTACTGTACCCCGGGCTACCCAGATACCCCTATGTCCATCAAAAGGCGAAAAAAGACCTTTTTTACATGAAATTTACTGCAAAATCGACCTAAAAGGGGTTTTTTTACATTTTTACCGATGGCCTATGACCTTTTTGGGTGCGCGGGAGAGGTGGTTTTTGGGGGTTGGGTGTTTTTTTGTTTGTTTTTTTTGGTTGGGGGGGGGTATCCCCCCCTTCGCCTGGGTACCCAGTAGGGGGGTCATCCCCCGCCCCCCCCCGATGTTCGGCATGGTACAGTAGGTATCCCCCCCCCGATTTTCACCCCGGTACAGTAGGTATCCCCCCCCCCCCCCCCCGATTTTGCCTCAAAAGTGCCAATTTTTGACCAAAATGGCCAAAATTAGTGTAAAATCAGGGGTTTTTACCTCAAATTACCCCCACCCCGCGCGCTACGCGCGCAAATACTACGTTTTCACACGATTCCACACATAATAAACACATAAAAAATTTTCACCCCAAAACCTAGCCCCCGGGGGGGGGGCCGGGGGGGGGGGGGGGGGGGGGGGGGGGGGGGGGGGGGGGGAAGTTTTTTTGGGGGGTAGGCGGTACAAAAGTTTTTTCGCGTGCCTGTTTTATGTATTAAAAAGTACTTATATCGCGCGCAGCGCGAAATTTTTTGCACTTTTTAGGGTTTTCGGTCGTAGTTTGGCATTTTTTACCGAAAAATGGGGCATTTTGGGGTAAAAATCGGGGCGGGTAGGGTACAGGGCGGGGCGGGTGGGGGTAGGGTATCCAGAGCGGGGCGGGGTAGGGGGGTAGCGTACGGGCCGGGGCGGGTAGGGTCCGCTATGGGGGGCCCCCCCCACCCCCCCCCCCCCAACCCCCCCCCTGGGTTCAGAACCCCCCAGGCCATCGGCTCTGGTACAGTAGGTATCCCCCCTCTCCGAGCGCGGTACAGTAGGTATCCCCCCTCCAGAGTACCTCCAACAATGGTATTGGTATTGGGCAGAGGTCGCAATCGGGCCGGGCCGCGATTTTGGGCTTTTGGCTTGGGCCGGGCCGGGCCGGGCCGGAGATTTGGAGGGTCGGGCCGGGCACCCCGGCCCGAAGCTTCTGAAGTGACTTATTTTACTGAAAAAGTAGGGATTTTTTTTGTCAAAAATACTAAAATTTCTGACGGATTCGGCAAGTAAGTGATCAGTCAGTATTGTCCAGTGGTGTAGCTACCCAGGCGGGGCGGCAACCTACTGTACCACCAAAAATGTGGGGTGGCAACCTCTACCTACTGCACCGGCCGAGCTAGGGAGGGGGGAAGAAAATTTCTTAGGTCGAGATTTTGATGAAAATGTACTTTAAAACGCTAATTTCGCGCGTAGCGCGCGATTTTTCGCCTACCGTAAAAACCTAAATACAAGGGGGGCCCTATTAATTCACTGACCCCATTTTCAAAAAATTATTTTCGTTTCTCAGCGAGAGCGTTCCAAATCCGGTGTTATTTTCGATCGATATTCCGAGGGGGGGCTCTATTCCGGGGGGGGGGGGTCTATTTAGGTTTTTACGGTATTTGGAATGAAAAATGCCGATTTTATCCCATTTCTAAGCCAAAGATCGCAACTTACTGTACCAGCCGCCGGGCGGCGACCTACCTACTGTTACCGTAAAAAACCTAAATACAAGGGAATCTCTCTTAATTCACTGACCCCATTTTCAAAAAATTATTTTCGTTTCTCAGCGAGGGCCTTCGAAATGCGGTGTTATTTTCGCCCGCTATTCCGCGGGGGGGCTCTATTCCGGAAGGGGCTCTATTTAGGTTTTTACGGTATGTACCAAGATCAGCGTCAACCTACCTACCTACCTACTGTACCTAGGGGGGACCCCCCCGCCCCCACCCCCCTGCAACACCGGATTTGGAACGCTACTCACTGAGAAACGAAAATAATTTTTTGAAAACGGGGTCAGTGAATTAATAGGCCCCCCTTGTATTTAGGTTTTTACGGTAGGCAAAAAATCGCTAATTTTTTTTAGAATTAGCGTTTTAGAGTACATTTTTCATCAAAATCTCGACCTGAGGAGATTTTCTTCCCCCCTCCCCCTAGCTCGGTCGGTGCAGTAGGTAGAGGTTTCCACGCCCTTCCCCGGGTGGTATCACCAGGTTGCCGCCCCCGCCGCGGTGGTTATCACAACTAGACAATACTGATTAATATGCACTTACTTGCCGAATCCGTCAGAAATTTTAGTATTTTTGACAAAAAAAATCCCTACTTTTTCAGTAAAATAAGTCACGCTCAGAAGCTTCGGGCCGGGGTCGGCCCTACCCCCGACTTCCCCGGCCCCCCCCGCACAGCCCGAGCCAAAAGCCGAAAATGGCGGCACCCGGCCCGAGCTGGGCCGGCCCGACTGCGACCTCTGCCCAATACCAATACCAGTGTTGGAGGTACTAGGGGAGGGGGACTGCCCTACTGTACCGCGCTCGGAGGAGGGGGTACCTACTGTATTACCACAGCCCGATGGCCCCGGGGGGTTATGTACCCAGGGGCAGTGCTGTGGCTGGGGGGGGGGGGGGGGTGGGGTCCCCCGATGGTACCCTACCCGCCCCGGGGCCTGGCGCTCCCCCTACCCGCCCCCCGCTACTCGGTACCCTACCCCCCTACCCGCCCCGCCTGATTAACTACCCGCCCCGATTTTTACCCCCCAAATCCATTTTTCGGTCAAAAAATGCCCAAATTTCGACCGAAAACCTAAAAAGTGCAAAAAATTGCGCGCTGTATGTACTTTTAGTACATAAAAACAGGCACGCGAAAAAACTTGTGTTGTACCCTACCCGCCCCGAAAAATCTTCCCCCCTCCCCCCCAAACCGGATTTCCCCCGAGTCCAGGTACACTACCCCCCTCCCGCCGATTTTCCAGCCTATGTACCCTCCCCGCCGCGGAACCGCCGCGCTCCCAGGGGGGGGTTAGGTTTTGGGGTGGAAATTTTTTATGTGTTTATTATGTGTGGAATCGTGTGAAAAAGCAGCCGTAGCGCGCGTATTTGGGGTAATTTGAGGTAAAAACCACTAGGATTTTACACTAATTTTGGCCAGTTTTGGCTCAAAAAATGGGACTTTTGAGGGAAGATGGGGGGGGGGGGATACTACTGTACAGGGGTAAAGTGGGGGGGTACTACTGTACACTGTACCATGCCGAACACAGGGGGTCACTGTGGTGGCTGGGGGGGGGGATGGGGGTCCCCCCCCCTACGGGGTATCTATCTCGAGTCAACCCTTAGGGGGGATGGGGGGAAGGTATCTTATTGTCTGGAGCCGAGGACCCCAAAGGTTATCTGAGTAAGTAGATTTATGGTTTTCAAAGGCAAAAATAGGTGTTTTTCGACCTCGAGACCCCAAAAAGCGCGCTCTCCGCGCGCAAACACCCAAAAATGGTCATTTCAGGCCAATTTTGGGTAAAAATGTAAAAAAAATACCCCTTTTTAGGCCGATTTTGCAGTAAAATTGCATGCAAAAAACGGCCTTTTTTCGCCTTTTGGGTTACGGACCATAGGGTATTCTTGGGTAGCCTCTGGGGGTATCCCGAGTAAGTCCGAAAACCTCCCCCCTGAGGGTATCTTGGTGTCGATTGGCCTGCCACCACACTGTCGGGGGGGGGATACCTACTGTACGAGGCGAGGGGGGGGGACACCTACTGTACTGGGGGAGCCCCCGCCCCCCCCCAAGCCCCCCCCCCACCTCCAACACTGACCAATACCAGTACCAATGTTTCGTGGTATTTATTGGGACCAATTCTGGCATCTTGGGTATTGGTATTCAAGCTGGCCTGGTATTGGTATTGGGTATTGGGTATTCGGGTTTGGCCAGGTATTGGGTCAAAGCCAATACCCAGACTGATCCAAGAAAACTCAATACCAAGCCCAATACCTAACTCAAAACCCAATACCAAACCAATACCAACCAAACCCAATACCAACCCAATACCAGACCAAAAACCCAATACCAAACCAATACTAAAACCAATAACCAATACCCAATACCAATACCAACCCAATACTCAGATACCAATACCAACCCAAATACCAAACCCAATACCAGGCATTTCAGCATATTGATCTGGTATTGGGTATTGGCAGGGTCTGGCTGGGGGGGGGGGGGGGGGTGGGGGGGGGGTCCCCCCCCAAATGGTACCCTCCCGCCCCCGGCCTCGTACGCTACCCCCTACCCGCCCCGCTCTGGTACCCTACCGCCGAGGCCTGGTACCCTACGCGCCCCGATGTTTACCCTCAAAATGCCAATTTTTCGGTCAAAAATGCCCAAATTTTGACCGAAAACCCTAAAAAGTGCAAAAATCTCGCGCTGCGCGCGATATATGTACTTTTTAGTGCATAAAAACAGGCACCCGAAAAAACTTGTGTTGTACCCTACCCGCCCCGAAAAATCTCCCCCCTCCCCCAAACCGGATTCCCCCCCAAAATCCCAGGTACACTACCCCTACCCCGCCCCAATTTTCCACCCATGTACCCTACCCCGCCCCGCAAAAGTAGCCACAGCACTGGGTATTGGTATTGGTATTGGGTCTCACCCGGTATTGGTATTGGTATTGGGTCACCAATTTGGTGCTGGTATTGGGTCAATCCCAGTGCTGTGGCTACTTTTGCGGGGCGGGTAGGGTACATAGGTGGAAAAAATCGTTTGGGGGGGGGAGAATCCGGTTTGGGGGGAGCGGGGGAGATTTTGCGGGGCGGAGACAGGGTACAACACAAGTCTTTTCGGGTGCCTGTTTTTTTATATGCTATAACGTGCATCCACCGCGCGTAGCGCGCATTTTTTGCACTTTTTTAGGGTTTTCGGTCGAAATTTAGGCATTTTATATAACCGAAAAATGGGCATTTTGAAATTAGCAATA